>JAEIIU010024184.1:0-15867 GCA_018874675.1 Drosophila baimaii | reverse complement strand
AACAAATTATCTGCAAGGGTATATAAACTTCGGTTCCGCCCGAAGTTAGCTTTTCTTACTTGTTTTAACTCAATTTGACCTCACCCCTGATCCATATTACTCTGAATCCAGTATAATATTTCTATACAAACAATTATAAATAAATCTATATTATTAAAAAATATGCCCCATTTCTGCAGTGTATAGACAAATGAGGAAACCAGTAACCGCAAAACCCAAAGGTTTATGCACGTGCGATGTGAATTCCCCCTATTCTGGCCGTCTCTTCTCGTTCCACTGGATGATGATAATCTCCGGGGTCAGGTAGACAGCGGAAATTGGTAAACGAGCAAACAAGCCCAAGAGAGTCCCACAAACCTCAAAGGATCTGCGGAAGGCGCCTAGTTCTGGGACAGGGAACGCAATGTTGGAGAGTGGAAACAACACACAAAATGGAAATGAGATTTCCACTTCAAAAAAAAAAAAAAAACGAGAATTTTTATGAATTTGTAATTACACTCAAGGGACAAACAACTCGGCAAGATATTGAGGGGACAACTTTGAGTTGCACTCGTCTTTTTTGTTTTTTCTTTAAATATTTGTTTACATTCCGTAGCCGTAGATTAATGGGGTATATGAATGTATCTTTAGATATGATATCTCTAACAATAATATGAGATAAGAAAGAATCTATTGATCTATTGAGAAAATAATATCTCTATTACTTTCTTTATATAACAAATTATTTGAATTTAGTAAAAAATTGTATCAAAAGTGCTAAGTATCAACCAGTCTAGATATTTCTCCTTCAGACATTTTCCTTATTTTGTGCTGGGGTTTTTCGTTACATCTTTTAATTTTATTGCACATTTTCTTACACGACACGACGTCCTCTTTGAGATAAGCAAAGATTTCCTTCCCGATAAGAGAACTCTGAGAATTCCTTGAGGCCAAAACTCCTCGCAAAGGCAATTGAGATTGTCAACAAAAAAAAAAGAGAATATTTATGATTTGTTTTTCAAGTTCTCGTAACCCTCATTAGTCAATTGTCAGCAACTCAGGAGAGGAGGGGTGGTCCTATCCCAGGCACTTGACCTTTTCAAGTTCTCAGCGCTGATGGATTTACAATTTCCCAAAATGAAAACTCCATTTTCTGTTTGACCATGAACCCGACAACCCGACTCTAAAAACTCTGTGGGATTGTTTATCTCAGAGTTGAAAAAGTGTTGAAAATTCGTGTTTGATGTTCTTGTAGCATTTCCTTGGCTGTGTGTCTTTCTCTTAATTGTTGTTTACTTTTCAAGTGAAAGCGGCCAAACTTACATAAGAAACAATTTCAAATTGAATTGTAAAGAAGAAAACTTTTGATTAAACATACACACACATTTCGGGGGGTTAAGAGTGGGAAAAAACACTCATCAAACATCATCATCATCACCATCGTCGTGGCTGCCTGTCGGCTTTTGTCTTTTGAAAAAACTTGGCAAAACAATGAGGGAAGTTGGAGGAAGAAGTTGGCTGTTGGAGTGGCGTGAAAAGCCAGGGGGAGTTGCCTCAATAAATCTCTTTCCGAATGCAAATGTTGCGTCAGCTTGGCATCTTCGCTTTTTCCCTCCGGCCTCACACTCGCCTGCAGCCCCCTCTTTTTCGGTTTTGTGTTGATGTTTCCCTCACTTTTTGATCCGGTATTCCCCGGAAGTCTGTTTCTGGAGCGAATCGAACAGCAGCAGCTGCGCCAACTCGAACTTTCTTTGGAGATCTTGGGTAGGAGTAGGCGCGGTATTCGGGATCTTTTTCTCCCTTCCTTAATTGCCAGCGCCTATTAATTCATCATTGAATTATTGCCTTTTTCCCGGTATCCCTTCACAGCGACTTCCTTTCCCATTTGTTTACGGAATCACTTTTTGGGGATTTATTTTCCAGCCCGGCGTCTGCCTTCGCATACAAATGATTCAAAAGGGTCGCTTGCCGGTCTATTTCTGGAGCGACTCCTCCTCCATCCACACAGCTCTCTGGGATGTTGATAGATTGAAATATCTTTCGAATGGCGTTTGAAGATTAGCACACATTATGTTTATGAAATGTTCAGAAAGGATTTGTCACAGCCTCGACTTTGATTTATGTCAAATGGTTATGTTTCTCCATCCGGAGCCAAGACACGGACTATTAGAAAGGATCGAAAAAGGGGAGTAGAGAGCCAGGGAAAGAGCTGTCAGATCGGTGACACGAGCCATTAGACCCCACGACTCGTATGATGATGATGGGTCTGCGTTCTTAGGGGATTATATCAATGAATCGTAAGGCCCCATTAATCTTATTAAGAGCTTGGAAGAGAAAAAATGTTTTTCGGATTGGTTGTGGAGAGCAATTTAAATTGTTTTGGTGAGATTTTTCGTTGATAAATGTGGCTTGTGGGGATTAGACATTTGTTTCGATGATATTGAACACTTTTTGAAGGTTTTGAAAGTTTGAAACAATCCATTATGCAGTTTTAAGAGATTTTTGTACGAGAAGAAATATTTGATTTCGAACAGTAAAACTTTTAATTTTTTTTGAGAATATTTAAAGGACCCTTGGCATGTACAGAAAAGTAGAAAAACATTATAAAGTCCGTTAGGCTGACTTTAAGTAATTATAACTTAGCTTTAAGAATAAAATTACAAATTTTGTTTAAACCATTTTTGAAACCATAATTTTGTAATTTAACTTCATAAACGTTTACCTCTTTTCTAATTCAAAATTGTCACTGAGCCAGAATTACTTTAACCCTTTCACTTTTCTCTACATTTTTAACTTTGAAATCTTTTCGAAAATTCTACAATTCGATATTACACTTTTGTACATTAAAATTGTAGCATATTGAACAGTTTTATCAAACTTCTCATTGTTATCTGCAATATTAAGCTGGAGTTTTAAACACAAATTATGGCTCTTACTTGATTTTCAATTCGCGCACACACACTGTGTTTGTGGTGTTTGTTGTTCTTGCTGACAATTGGGAATAATAATCCGTGAATTTGTAAATCCGAGAAGGACGAGTCCGAAATCCAAAATCCGAAGTCCTTCCTGCAGGACACTTAGGTGTGTATAACACACGTACAGATTTTCTGTGATTTATTGCGCGTTTTTTCTTTTATTCACTCGCTCGGCAAACACACAAACTTTCGATGGATGCTGAGAGCAAAACAAAATGCACAAAAATAGTTGCGGTTTATTTGTAAATTTGTTGATTCTTCCTTTTTGATTATAATATTTATTTTTGCACTATTCGAAACATTCACAATAGGAATAGAAAAGGCTATTCCTGGCTGGCGATGCTTTTGATTTGGTTTCTTTTCGTCGCGTCTGTCGGGCGATTTGGTGCGAGTGTGTGTGTGTGTGTTTTAAAGGATGGTGTGCGATGAGAGACCAGGCGAACCGGAGCAGAGCAAAAAGCGTGCGGCGTCCAGAAGAGCAAAGACGTAAGTGAAACAACAACTAAGCCAGCCACCACTTTGGCCATCACGTACGTAAGTAAGCCAGCAACGCAGAGAACGTCAGGGGAAATTACGTAAGGGAGCGAGCCAAACGTAAGAGCCATGCTCTCTCCGACGTTCGCTTTCCACTCAAAGCAGCGCACAGTGGAACATTTCACTAACGTAGCGCACAAAGAAATTCAAGTAAATGAAATGAAACTATTGAGTTACAAAATACACAAAGCCTTGTCCAGTCTTGGATTTATAGTATGCATGGTAACCTATCTTCTTCGTCAGTTATTTTGTATAAGAATAAAGAACCTTATTTCTGTTATACGATCTTTTACAAGAATAAAATAAAAATACAATTGAAGAGTCGCTGGATAAACCGAATTGCCCACTGTGCATCGCCAGGAAAACCACTGGAAGCCGCTCTCCAATTATGCTCCCGCTCTTATTGTCATTCTCCCATGCTCTCTCTTACTCTCGACTATTGGAAGCAGAAGTAAAGCCGGCTTCAGTGATGCCTCAGAGAAGGGGAACAGGAGAGAGCACCCGCATAGGGGTGGCGTGCAACTGGAAAGCAGCAGGCGCTCACTCTCTCCCGGCGATGCTCTCTCACTGTCTCCATGCATTGCTTTGTTTTGTTGTACAGTAAGTGCCAAATATTCTATGGTGTTTTCGAAATACATTTTTTGGTAAAGAAGGGGATCTAGCTTTTGATAAAACAAAAACACATCGCAACCCGGAAAGTGGTAAATAACGATCCGTAGATGTGGTAGTTCCAAAAGTAACTACATTTTCCAAGGCTGTGGAGTAAAAGGCAAAATGACGATCAGAAATTAATTCTATTACGATTTTGAGTAGAGTTACCTAGTATTTCAATCCGTTCCATATGTACTTCTACTCTGAGAGTAATCTAAAAGTCCTTCAAAGTTTCCATACCCTTTTTATTTTCGGATTATGTTTTCACTGAAAAAGGAAACAAAGAATAAACCGGCTGGCAGGATTTTGGGTTTTGATTTCGGTTTTGAAACTAGTTTTCGATCTGGCATAAGTTGGCAAGTGTTGAGGCGTAGTTTTGACAGATAAAAACACAGCTGGCAGCTGTAGGGAAATGCCAAGTCCTGATGCGTCACCACAGCAATAATAATAACCCTTTTTTTTGTTTTGGCACAGGGTTCAGTCGTATTCCATCCCTACCCCTGAGAAGAAAACAACTTTTTGGAAAAACAAAAAAAACATTTGATGATTTTTCACGTCAACTTAGGCACAATGAATAAAAAAAACTATGATGCGTAACAAAGGAGATTCGGAATTATTCAGGAATATGCCAGAAGAAGTTTGGAAATTTAAAAGCAAACCCCGGATATGTAATATTGCGTTGAACTTTAAAGAATATTTCGATTTATAGTGGTTAACTTTTGAGAAAGTGTATTGAGTTTAGAAAACTTACCTTAGCTTGATACAGAAAATGTCAAAAACGGTCTTAGTTGAAGGAGTAATCAGTGCATATAGGTTTATAATACCTTCGTACTTAAAATAATCCCTGTGTGCTTAGAAATTTATATTATTTAATCTTCTAGCAAAAAATATCAATGGTTACTGATGAAGAAGATTTCGAAACAGAATTTTTCTTGACATTGCATAATATCATAAGTGTGTTCCTTGAATGATTACAGTAGCACCCATGACGACACGTGCTGGGAATGTGAATGGATTATAGGTCTGTATGTTATGCCTCCTACACCTTCACCCGATCGCGTAAACTCCGCTCCCTAGCCCACATGTTGTCAACAACTTTCACGCCCTCGAACTATGAGGGTTTCCCTATTTAATTCCAGAGCCACCGAGGCATTTCATTGGACATGATGTTAGACGACATCTGCTTACCGAAAAACGGAGCAAATAGCGCAGGAAAATTAATCGTACAATAAAATAAAGGTAGCATCGGGTTACGTTTTGGAGTTTTCAGCGACGCATGCCTGTCACGTAGCGGAGAAGGATCAAAAAGTGATCATCATTCTTGAAAATGGGGATCGAGGAAACCCGCAAAATGTGGGATGTGAAAGGAAGGAAGCAAAGGAAGTGAACGAAATGAACACATGTTCTTCTTGTCTCTTGTGTGTGTGTGTGTGTGGGTTGTTCCGATGGAATAATTAACAAGTTTAATTTAAATTTGCGTCCCGCTTCGTGTGGGCGGGGTGAACAGGAAACGGGAGAAACCGAAAACGAGCCCCTTAAGAAGTTCGGCGGGGGAGTTCCACTCCAAATACTCAACGATATGTAATTCAATCAACCAATGATTCGGTTTCAATATGTGCGAGGGGTAAGGAAATCCCCCCGAAAAGCCGCTTAATGTTTGAGCTCAATTATATGGCTTTTTGCGGCGTGGGGGTGCGGCTGTGTTTTCAACCCATAAACGCCCCAAAGTCGACTACACAAATGCTGAACATAAAGTTCGCCTTGTTTTTTAGACCCGTTGCAAATTATGTTCGGACATAAAAGCAGAAACTTTTGTGGACTTACCCACAACCATCACTACACACCACTCCACCTCCACTACAACACCCACTTGGTCTGAGGGCAACCACAAAAGTTACTGTTTTATTTACCCAGCAGCAAGGGGAAGGAGACAGGGGCGCGGTGACTAAGGATGTGGATTCGGGCTCTCTGGGATGCGGGACATGTGGCGAACAACAGGCACAGCAAGTGTTAAGGCGCTGTGTTTGTGGCGCCCCCTTAATGGAATCAGTTCCCCCAGCAGTTCGCCAGTTCTGCCTCCTTGGATAAAACATGAAACGCTTTTAAGTGTTCCTGGCAGCCGAGGTTAAACACCTTGGGGGAGACGGGCTGCGTCTGCCAGGCCAGGTGAGTGGGCGAAGTCGAGGCAGGGCTTTCTCCGGGCCGCAATTTATGCAGAACTTTGGATGTGGGCTGATCAAATTAAGTCCACAATGGAGATCAGAATTACCTGGAAGGAATTTCGGTGTATAACAGGGATTAATAATTATTTATTTATACGTAGTTAACAGTCCGGACTTTAATTTAATAAAAATATGTACAGAATACAATTATATACAACTGTCTCGTAAACTTCTTTAAAAAGACTTTACTATCTTGAGGATGGCTTCCAGACTTCCAATTCTAAGAAAGACCAAGTTTTTTTAATTTCCCTCAGGATCCTTTTTTATAGTATTTCTCCTCCAAGCAAGCATCTTGTCACTTTTCCAGCAGAAGTTTTCCCACTCCGCGACAATTAATTAAGGAACCCCAACTGCCCTCTTAAGATGACTAAACTCTCCAGGGGTCAATGTGTTCCAATCAAAACAGACTATTGACACTTTTGTGCCTCTCTGAGAAGCGCACAAAAGATGAAAACCAAAATGCACAAATGGGCATTGAAAACGAAAACGAATCTTCAGTAATCTTCAGTGAATAATGCCCTTATTCGTGACACAAAAAGATACAATAAAAGAAGAAAACAGTGAAGCACCCAGCAGCATTCAAAAAGGGAAAATTGAAGACAACAACAGTGGCTCGTTGTCGCGAGAGTGTGAGTCAAGTGAGTGGAAATAATCGCAGACAATAGGAGACCAGGGGAGACCATCATCTTGCGTTCTGCGACTGCAACTGCATCTGCATCTGCATCTGCATTTGCATCTTCAGCTGCAGCTCCAACTTGAGGCGCAGCTACTTCGCCAGATACTCGTCCCAACTTCCAGTGGCATCCGAAGTGCGAACTCCAATTGACAAGCCCCAGCGGCTCAAGCTTCTGCAGGCCGAGTCGTTGCACTTTTTAAAGTGTTTCAACAGGAAAGCCCTACCCAATGGAATAAGAAAGGCAGGCAGGCAGACAGAGGCCGGGGACTTTCGACTTCAATTGAAAGCCAGCGCCGGATTAACACGGAGAACTGTCACAGGCACAGTGGCGCAGCATGCAACCGACTCTTAAAATCTTCTAAGAAAAGGAAGAATTAAGAAAATCTACAAGACATAAATGTGCAAAGCTTTCCAAACTACAAATTCAAACCACTGTGCTGCAGTCCCAGAGATGGAGGAGAGTCTGACATTGACATGGCTGCTGCAAGAAGGACTGACTGAATCAGAAGCGATGCTGCAAAAGCAGCTGCCCCTCATAAAGAGCCTGGGCTCTCCCGGTTCATGCCCCGTGTGGGCGACTTACATACACACACACATGGAAGAGTGGAAGCGAAACCAAGATGGGTTGGGGCATGGAGATGGCGACTTTGACTGGGGACCCAGGCCAAGCTCTATTAATATCCGACTTCCTACAATTCGGTGAATGCGTAAATTGTATCTCAAAGGCAAAGTTGACTTTAATGCGTCATAATTGATGCACAATGTAGGGGAGGGTAGATTTGATTAACGCAGAATGTGTATCCCACAGATACAGATACTTTCTCCCACACACACACACACACACACACAGTCATTGCAGTTTTAAGCTTTGACTTACTGCCAAATTATTGATTTTCAAAGCGACATTTTCCACTGGCATCTGTGGTTTAGCAAGTAACCGCAGGCGGTCTCTGTATATATTTTGAGTATCTTTTGTATTAGAGATGACAAAGTTTAATGAATTATTCTACAATATTTTATGTGGAAATTGATATTTTACAGCATTTATAATATATATATTAAAATGCCGATAAATTAAGCATTTAATCGATGTTTTCGATATTTTTTATCTAAATTAATGAATTTTCTTGCGATAACAAAAGTATTTACTCGAAAATATATATCCTGTGGTGTGGTAAAAATAATTTTAAAATATTGTAATAGGTAACGCTCTACGATGATCAAATAAAATAAGCTAATTTTATTCATTTATCGATTTAATCGATATTTTAAACCCCTATTATCGATTTTTATATTAAATAGTGATAGTTATCGCTCCACAAAATTGAAAAATGTAATTTATTGATCGAATTAATCGATATTTAATTAGAAAAACCATTTTATCGATTTTGTATATTAATAAAGTTGATGGCCAATATTGAATATTTCTTTTCACATATCGATACATCCCTAATTTGCAACGTCGTGCGCTTTGTGTGTGTGGGCGGCATTTGACATTTCCATCGCTTTCAAGGAAGCCCTTCAAATTTCTTTTTGCCTTATTTTTCCCTGTGCGCTGCCGCCGCACATCACAATTATCCGCTTAAAATGCCAAAGCGGGCCAAAGCAGCAATGGGCAAAGTATCTTTAAGATGCAATTCAGTTCTCCCGATGCCCGATGCCCGATGTCCGATGCCCGATTCCCGGGTACTCGACATAATTAAGAGCTGTCGTCGCCGGGGCAATCGAAAATACATTTTCAATTAAACGCCCATCGGCGATCCGACAGCTAGATAGATGCAAGTACAATTGGTTTATCATCTTGCACCAAGATGCTGCGGCGGCACTAATGAAGATGATGCGGCGCATTTTGTTGGCTGCACGAGTCGAAATTAAGAAGACAAAGTCACAAGCGGCCAGATGGACAAATGACCAGGGGAAAATAGAGATAAAGTATCTGACGGAGACGGATTCCTCGACAGCTGCCAACAAGGAAAGAAGAGACAATAAAGCGGCGCGCGTGCCATTGAACTTTGCGGTAAAAAAAAAAGAAATAAGAGAGCGCAACCAAACCAGACACATTTTGGCATCTGTACTGCATACTTAATAGGAGGAATAATTGTTGCTTTGCCAGGGAAAATATACTTAATAAGTGTGCCTCTTAGAAATCACCGGCAAAATGCAATTTCTATTTTGACAGATACATTTGCCTCCTGCAGATACTTGATTATTTCTGGAGTCTCGAGAGAAAATTCAATTCGTAATTCGACAGCTGTCGCTGGAAATTGATCTGCTGTCGCTGCAAAAAGCTGGCAAAGTATCTTCTCGTGATTCACAAGTTTCCTTGGCACTTTGATTAGAGCAAAATGAACCCAAGCCGAGGTCGTCCCGTTCCTATTTGATTGCCAACTCATATTTCCAAGACGCTGCGGATAAACTTAGCTCCTTTTCCTCTTCTTTCTGCAGTTTATCTCAGCTTCGTTGGTGGTCCCCCGACCGAGTGTTTAATTAAAGTTCTTTCGCTCTTTGCTGCGTGGGTGGCTGCAGTTCCTTTTGTGATTTTTTATATTTTTATTCCGATATACTTGCCTCTGGGCCCTGATATCGTTTCCTTTCTGGACCTTGTGTATCAGCTTCCATTTGGATTTTCATTAAAAATCTTTGCCGGATGTGCAGCAAGTTCGAAGGGAAAAGCAACGGTTGCGAGAGCGCATTTAAATGTTAATTTCGCTTGGAAACACGTGCACAAAAAATAAGAAAAAAGTTATAAGAAGAAAGCCCGAAGGGCTAGGGACTCGACTATATAGTACCTACTATATTTTGTTAAAGAAATATAGTAAAGATACAAACTAACTTATTTATAGTGTAAACTTATGACTTTCAATAATTTTTTTATATTTTTGTTTGGTTTTTTTTAATTACTTATAATATGTATCTGCTTTAATATCTTAAGAGCCCACATCCCAAAATGGAAAACCCTAAGCCTACAAGATATCGAGTTCTAGCAGGTCTACCAAATGAGTTAGTCACTCTTACACATAGAGCTTTGCGGTTAATCTTTATAGGTTGGACTTAATGCTGAATTTTCTCCCAACATACCCTTGAATTCTACAATTACTGGATATAACAAAAAATTATAAAAAACTGAGGCCGACAAAGCTCAGATATTCAAGTGTTGAATGTCATTAGCGCTCTGTCGCCCCGAGGTCTCAGCTCAGAGCCCCGGGTTCGAGTTGGGGGAGTCGTCGAATCCAGTTGAGTCGAGAAATAAAACCAAACAAAAAGCAGTCAAAGGGGGGAAACACACAGATAAAAGAAGAGCGGGTGGGGCGGGGCTTTACACATCCGTAAGTGGCCGAGTTGATGACCGGAAACGACAGCGAAACAGTTACAGGCAAAGAACACCTGAGGCTCAAACAAACGAAGAATGAGCTGGAAAAGCGAAGGGACGGAGGAAGGGAAAATGTGAGCCTCCTCTTCTTGGCTTGGCTCTTGGCGGAATTGATTGTCCACCCACACAACCGACGGCGATTGACACGGCCAGGCACGGCACAGCTGCAGCTTTCGAGCACGGGCTCTCAAGTTCAGGGCAAAAATTGGCAATTCAAGCGCAAAGCTGTCAACTCGAAAAGTAATATATGGTAAAGGTACACTGATTCCAGATAGTTGCAATCAGTGAACACCATTAACATGGGATACAATTATTTTTAAGCTAAAGTATTTGATTCTTAATTAAGATTCATTAAAGGTTGCCCTATAAAGACACTAGAAAATATATTATAATTGTATCTTGCATGTAATTGCTGATTACATCTATTAATAAGCTTTATCTTAGACCCTATTTTTGGCTTTATTTATTTAGATGTATTTATAGGGCTTTTTTGTCTCTGTGTAAAAAGGCCAGGCCAGCAGCAGCCATAGATTTCTTTTAGTTTCATTGCAAATTGCTGCAGATGCGGCATTTTAAAAATAGCCAGTCAATGTCACCAGCAATGCAATGGGCCCTGCAAAAGGGGAACAGACTTGCAACTGCATCAATGTGGCAATGAAGCAGAGCCGAAAGTGAACTGACAAGGCAAAAAAAGAAGAGCAGCTGATTGGCGCATACTTTAATACCGTGGATTTTAAAATTTCAACATTAAGCCATTTCCTTTCTTTATAAAATAAATGCAACTTGGAAATGCGAACTGTTTGTGAAATATTTAAATTGTGATATTTGTAATAATTGTAACAAATCATCGAATGTTATTTTTAGAGTTCAATCTAATTAACATCTTTATGCTTTAAATTCAACTTAAAGTTGAATTTTTCCTTCGAAAACATTTAGGATCTCTCTCATAATATACCCCTCAAGTATACCCCTTTCAAGTAACTCCTCTCACATAGATGATGATTCAGCTGAGTTTCCAGGTCGTGCATTTTCCTGATGCTCCTCCGCGGATTCCGATTCGCTTTGATTAAGCGCGCCCACCAAACGTTTTTGGGGCAATGGATTCACTACTCCAAAGTCCTCATCTGCCAATGTTGCTACGGTGACAACGTGGAGTGAAGTGAAGTGGAGGAGGGACTGCAACTGCAATCGGAAGAGGAGGAGGATCTGCCAGGAAAGGTGCGAGGAGGCGGAGGAGGTGGTGGTGGGTTGTCGTGTGCGTGATGCGCATGAGCGAAGCGTCATTGCGCCTTAAATGGGAGCAGCACAACTTGGGAACTTGCAAAACGCGACTGACAATGATGCACGCAGAAAAAATATAAGTAAATAAATTAAATAAAATATATATACATATATCACAGTAAAGTATAGCTTACTAAAACACATGTTCCTAAAGAAATGTTCTTGTTGCTGATTGCAGGTCTTCTCTGCTGGCCCAAACTCTCCGTTTTGGCTTATAGCAGTTTCTTGCTGAATTATCACTTGGGAATTTTATGGACAATGCCTGCAGCAACAAATTACGCTCGTAATGTTGATTATTTAAACATTTTAGCATAGTTTTAAGAAGAGATACAGCCTATTTTGTATTAAAGTTGATATATTTAAATCTTCATCAGTATCCAAAATGCATTTTTGGCGTTGAAGATAAATATAGGAAAAATATATTTAGGTACATGTAAATATTCACATTTAATATTTAAAAGCATTATCTTAAATAATAAGGTAATACTGTTTACTCTTATATAAATATTTTATCTATTAATAAGCTTAATATATATTTTTCCTGTGCACCCACGGAAATTTCAGGAGGAAAGATCATTCCGGGGGCTGGACGAGGAAAGAGAAGAGTGTAACTAAAGGGGACTTTGATCGCTTCGCGTTGGCTTGCGATTTTTAGACATTTCTCATTGTGCTCATTGGCAGTTGCCTGTGCAACGATGCGTTTATTAAAGTCGGGGGTGCTCTATTCAGTGCGAAAGGGGGTTTATATCCCCCTTTAACTCCTCATGCTCACAAAGCCCTTTCCACAGTTGCCACGTTGCCAAACTGAAATTGGCGTTGCCTTTTTTGGTAGCTCTTTTTGGGGTCGCTTGCCCGCCCCCGCCGCAGCTCTCTCGACATTGACAGAGCCATAATTCTTGAAAGGAGCCCCCCGCCCTCTTCCATTACAACTGCCCCATACCCCCCCGGGCCCTGTTATGGACGTTTCCTTTTGTGAATTATTGAAATTGCGCAGTTTTTGTTTTTTTTTTGTGGGATTGATCACCGACTGAGCGACTGCTGCAGTTGCAGCAGTGGCTGCAGTTGGCCGCTTCTGTTCTGCTTTATTGCCATGGCAGGGAGTCGCATTCAGGGTCAGATCCGATGCCAGTCCTTGCCGGCAATCAATCAATCAGAGAAATAGCCAAGATATCGTTAAGAGTCATGTCCCTCGCTCATCTCCTCCTTGTTTGGGAAAGCCCAAAACGAAAGACTAGGGCCAAGTTCGACCGGGACCATATTTATGACAGAGTCTCTGACACTGCCAGTCACGAAGGAGCCCAGGAAAGCTACAGGCCAAAGTGTTTGACAGGCCCAGGGGAAAACAGGCGAAAATCAAGGCTTAAATAAAGGTAACTGCATGGGAAAATGTGTCACAAAAAAGACAAAGGAAATGGAGGTAAAGACATTGTATTAATTTCGAAGGGAAAGGTTCGATTCGCTTTGAATTCAAGTTCATAAAATGGCGAAATATTAATGTAATATATTTTTAACAATAGGAAATAATTATAAAAGTACAAAATTATATTTATAAATCCATGCTCCACATTTATTTCCGTTTTATTTACAGAGTTATAGATAAGGGAATCTTGATCTCATCCAAACTCAAATCAAAACGCCAGCACAAATTCCCTTTTTGAATTGGAACGATCTGGAGGATCATATTTCATTAGCTCCCAAAATCTGCCTATATTGAAATCCAGAATCACAGCAATAGCCACTCAATTTCCACCCCAGATTCCAGCTTGAAAGTCAATGCCAAAACATGAAATAAAATAAACAAAACTCAAGCAGATTTTGCGCTGACTAAAAATAATACAAAAACCAAAATATTTTCTTTTTTCAGCATCGCCCCTCGCTGCAATTCCGAGGGGAATTCGATGGAATTGTAATGAAAACAGAAAATGGGGACACCGCCAAGACAAGAGCGTGAGGATGAAAGGAAATCAAAACCAGAAACACAGAAACTGTGTGGGGGAAACCAGAACGAAGGAGCTGGAGAGAGGGATCCCACAGAAATCTGGGAACGGAAAGAAATGGAATGACACTTAAGGAGGAACAAATAAAAAAGGCATCGCAGTAAAATGGCCAATTATGACAAATTTCAGAATGAATGCTGTGTGTTAATAATGCTCAGAAAGCATTTCAATCTCTCCTGCCACTCGAGAGCGAACCCGCCGCTCAACGACGTCATCATTAGCACCCGTAAAGACCCTGAGACCCTGACAATCTCCGCTTTGGAAACCCTTTCCTTTTGACCGGCAATTATGTGGCATTCCCTCTTGCAGTTTGACCTGGAAATGTGGGATACCCTTGGTTAAAGATAGGACTTGGTTGGGGAGAAAAAGAGATTTTGGGTTTAAGTTTAAAAGGTCCAAGTAACAGCTGTTTTAGAGTTCCCAACTTCCTGTTAAAATAATCGTAATCCATGCTTAATAATAATCACTCACTATAATAAAGCTATTTATGACATATGAAGTTCACTTAACCTATCTAACTTTTATAAGAGTTAATAATCGCTACAATCTTTCAAATAAGCCCCAACATTGTTGCTTAAATTACAGGGTAATGCTATCTGAGCGATCGCTGAAAGAGAGAGAGAGAGGAGTCAATCTTCTCTGCCAGAGCATTTAGCCTAGATTCGGTTTTGAATCTAACAAAGTTCAGATTGTGGGTCAAGTAATTTCCTACTCCTTCGCTTCTTACTCCTCTAGATCCTCCAGTGGCTGCAGCTCCTCCTTCTCTACTCCTTCTTGAGGCTCCTCCTTCTTCCAGCCGATCGGCAATTATCCCGCAAACGATTTTCACGACTTTTCTTGATCTTCTTCCAAGCCTTTGTGCCATCATCTATCTCGCCTTCTCCTTCTCTCTCTGTCTCCGTGGAACAAATTTATTTTACCTCAAAAATAACCATTAACAATTTTTCTCTTCTAATCTTTGCATCTATTGGCCATGGCCAATAGAGACTCCGACTCCGGCCGCCTCGCGCCACCAGCCACCATTCTTCTTTCCACTGAAATCCGATCATAGAAAGAGCGAAAAAAGCATTTCCATTAGGAAAAATTGCTTAAGGAAAATGGTTAGCAATGTATAAAAATGTCAAAGATCGCATCGTTCGAATTAATGATCGTGGCCGTGAGGAAAGAGAATGGTAGCTGCACAGGAATAAATTAAATATTATTTTATTCTATTTATTTTAATAATATAAAGTAAATATTTAATATATTCCACTAAAGGTTAATTAATAAATCTAACTAATTCATAACTTGTTTAAAATTTAGGAAAACTATAATCAAAATTTGCATGAACTTGCAACCGAATTGAACGAAAACATGGATGGGCACATAGTTGGTCTTTCAGCTCCCAGAGCTCTCTCTCAGTTCGAAAGCTACACAAATAAAGCTTTTCAAATTATTAAAAATAACTCCCATAATTTCCAAATATTTTCCCTGTGTAAACGGATTAGGAAAGCGGGTGGAGATCGACTTTGGCTACAGCTTGGTAGCTCCAAACACTTAATGACGTCATTACAAGCCAGCCCCAGCACGTGCTCTTGCTCCTTCCTCCTCCAGCCCAAAAGGCACAAAATGAAATAAAAATTCAAATTTGAATTCAAATTTTTGCGCTCAGGGGTGTTGGCATCAAGTTCCATGAATATGCAAATTGGAAAGAGTGCCACAGAGCCGGGGATATATCGGCTGATTCGTGGCGTTGTCGTGCGTGAATTGTAAATAAATTTATTGCGTTCGCAATTCTTGGGCTATCATCCCACCGCCCGTTGTTTCAACTTGTTGGTTTACACTTTTGGTTTTAATAGTCTCTGTTCTGTTCATGCAGACATAGTTCCCCATTGTTTCCTTTTTTTGCGGGGAACTGATACACCACACATACATTTATAATTTGTGTCTGTCGCGAGGGTGGCCAAATTATTTGGCAAATGGCATAAAAATGCTCACAATGACAAATGATTTATAAAGCTGGGGAAGTATTCGGAGATTAGATGGGAATCGGAAGTTCCCAAAGTGACAATCCCCATAGAAAATCGATGTTCAAATTGAAATTAATGAATATGGAAAAGGCATGGAATGGAATACTTAAGGGGGGACATCTAAGTAAAATTTTTTAAAATTCGAAAAAATTTTTTTTTGCTCAAATAATGCT
>JAEIIU010024098.1:0-21480 GCA_018874675.1 Drosophila baimaii | reverse complement strand
GAAATGACTCCTTCACTGCGTTGCAAACTTCTGACTAAAATTATAATACCCTGCAAGGGTATAATAACCTTAATACAAATGAACATAGCATACTTTTAGGCAGGGTGTTAAGGGATTTTACACTTCTCAGGAAATTTAAGTAAATTATTCAATAAACAAATTATTCGGATAGCTGGGGGTTAAATATTTATTAAAACGAGTAAATAAATCAAAGATTTCTCACCAACAAATATTTCACTGCATACTTGTGGTCATATTTTAAATTGATTTTAAATCCTTAGCGTTCTCTGTGACATTAATATTCCCCAATTTGAAGAAGCTTCTCTCATTATTTTAAAAGATGTTCTTAAGTAAATGAGTTTCTTCCTCATTGTCTGACCCGGTGTCTCCACCTTCCACTCCTCCTCCTCCTCATCATTCACTCCCCCTGTTCCTGCTCCACCTCCATGCCCCGCCTGTCATCCGATTACTTAGTCACTCGTCCCATTATTGTTGGCCAAATTCGCCCCATAATGTTTTCCTTCTTTTGGGCGCTTTGTTGGGGGCGTTGACAAGTCGCAAATGCCCGATGATGAGGCCTGCAGATACAGATAAAGATTCTATATATTAGCCATACATACATATATGACTGTGTCTGGGGCCGGAATGAAAACAGGGAATTGCGTTCAGTTGCATTTCAACGACCAAAGGTGGCGGGAATTGCCTGAATAAAAGGTGAAAATATCAGGAAATTTCCAAGCCCACAAAGAAGCGGAAGAGAACAGAGAGATTTCAGAGAACAATGATCTCCTTGGTGATCAGGAGATTACTTAGGAAAGGTAGAAGATATACAGCTTGTAGGGAGAAAGTTAACCCCTGATCCTTAACTAATATCCCTCATATCCTTTTGTGACTCTTTTTAGATTGCGATTGCGGCTGCGTGGACTCTTACAATTCCAGCCACGGCCCGCCAGTGCAGCAGGACTCGCAAGCAGCAGCAGCAGCAGCGGGAGCGGGAGCAGGATCTGGAGGATCGAGAGCTGGAGTGGGAACGGGAGCGGCGGTTGCAGGACCAGACGCGATCAGCTTCAAGACGGCGCACACAAAGGTCGCCACCTCGGGGGGCCATGCCAATACGCAGCCCCCCAGCAAGCGGTCCAGCAGTGGAGCAGATGGCGATTACCAGCTGGTGCAGCACGAGGTGCTCTACTCCCTCTCGGCGGAGTATGAGGTGGGTTTGCCAGGGTTTGCGAGGTTCCAAAAGCAATGCTACATCACCTTTATCTCCTATTTTTAGGTGCTGGAGTTCCTGGGCCGCGGCACCTTTGGCCAGGTGGTCAAGTGCTGGAAGCGTGGCACCTCCGAAATTGTGGCCATCAAGATCCTGAAGAACCATCCGTCGTATGCGCGTCAGGGCCAGATCGAGGTCTCAATCCTTTCCCGTCTCAGCCAGGAGAATGCCGATGAGTTCAACTTTGTGCGGGCGTTCGAGTGCTTCCAGCACAAGAACCACACCTGCCTGGTGTTTGAGATGCTCGAGCAGAATCTCTACGATTTTCTCAAGCAAAACAAGTTCTCGCCGCTGCCCCTCAAGTACATAAGGCCCATTCTGGAGCAGGTGAGTCCTCGGAGTTCTTTCCCCAGAAACCCCTTTCAAACTCTAACCAAAATCTATCTCCGTAATCTCAGGTATTGACTGCCCTGTTGAAGCTGAAGCAACTGGGTCTGATCCATGCCGATTTGAAGCCGGAGAATATCATGCTGGTGGATCCAGTGCGTCAGCCGTATCGCGTCAAGGTGATTGACTTTGGCAGCGCCTCCCATGTGAGCAAGACGGTGTGCAACACGTACCTGCAGTCGCGCTATTACCGTGCCCCCGAGATCATTTTGGGTCTGCCCTTCTGCGAGGCCATTGACATGTGGTCACTGGGTTGTGTGGTGGCGGAGCTCTTCCTGGGCTGGCCCCTCTATCCGGGCAGTTCGGAGTTTGATCAGATCCGTTACATCTCGCAGACGCAGGGCCTGCCCACGGAGCACATGCTGAACAGCGCCTCCAAGACATCCAAGTTCTTTTATCGCGACGTCGACTCCACGTATCCCTTTTGGCGGCTAAAGACCACCGAGGAGCATGAGGCTGAGACGAACACCAAGAGCAAGGAGGCGCGCAAGTATATCTTCAATTGTTTGGATGACATTGGTCAGGTGAATGTGCCGACGGATCTCGAGGGCGGACAGCTGCTGGCGGAGAAGACAGACCGCCGGGAGTTCATAGATCTGCTGAAGCGCATGCTGACCATTGACCAGGAGCGTCGTCTTACACCCGCCGAGGCGCTGAATCATTCGTTCACGCGATTGACCCATTTGGTGGACTATGTGTACTGTAACAATGTCAAGGCCTCCGTGCAGATGATGGAGGTGTGCCGTAGGGGTGATTTCCACACGTAAGTTGAGACCCGGAAGCCTAGGCTAGCCTTAAGCATCCCTTTAATCTTTGATTTTTGTTCCTTGCCCCCCACAGAGTCCAGCCCGCTTCGACTCTGGTGACCAACTTTGTGCCCTCGAGCACTGAGAACATGACGTTCACGATCAACAACCAGCTGACCAGCCAGGTGCAACGCCTTGTCCGCGATGGCCGTCCCCTGGCCTACGAGGGACTCTATCAGATCTACAACGGACGCAGCGTGGCCAGGCAGTATCCGCAGGCGAGGACGGATAGCTTCCAGCATCAGCTGGTGTCGAACATCTTGTGCCCGCCCTCCTATCAGGCCATGCCCAGTCCCACCAAGCATGTGGTGGTGGGCAGTGCCACCATGCAGCCGCCGTTGCAGGTGCCGCCGCAGCAATATGTCAATGTGCCGGTGCCAGTGTCCATGGTGGAGCCCACTTCGGGCCAGAGGATGCTGCTAACGAACCGAGTGCAGGCCAGCGGTGTGGCCTGGCCGCAAACGGGCAGGCAGATGGCCTTGGTGCCCTCGTGGCCACAGCAGGCGCCTGCCCATTCACTCATAGTGGACTCGACGCCACTCTTCAATGTGGAGGAGATCTACCCGAAGCATCACCTCAACTTGCCACGCAATGATCTCAAGAAGGAGTCGCCGGCTCACCATCTAGCGTGAGTGTTTCAACCAGAAAGGTTTCCCTGTTAACCCTCCTAATGACTCCTTTTTTACTTCCACAGCAAGGGCAACTCTTATCGCGCTCCACGTCACGAGAAAAAGGAGCACCAGCAGCTGTCGCCCGTGAAGAAGCGGGTGAAGGAGAGCTCGCCGCCGCATCAGCAGCGCTACCAGCGCACCGCCCATGTCTCGCCGCAGTATCACACGCATCACAACTGCAACTATGGCAATGGAGGAGGTGGAGGCGGTGGCTACAGCGCCAGTGGTGGATCGGTGGTGGCCTCCTCGGCTGCCTCCGCCAGCAGTGAGTGCAACAAATGGAATATCCATACTTTTATACCTTATCTCTTGACTTGCATTCATTGATTTTATTTCCTTCCTTCTCTTCCAGACATTGTGAACGTTGGCTCGTCCAGCTCGTCGCACCATCACCATGCCCCGGTGGCCCATGCCCAGCCTGGCTATAGCACTTCCTCCTCGGGTCATCATATTGTGAGCAATTGCAATGCGAACGGCGGAGGAGGAGCTGGCTACCCACAGCCACCGGTGCACGCCCATCAGCAGCATCCGCATGCGTCGCAGCATCATAGCCAGAATCCCACCCAGCATCCGCAGCAGCAGCAACATCAGCCACAGCATATGAAGCAGCCGACGATCACCATCCACGATACGCCCTCGCCCACGGCCGTGATTACGATCTCCGACAGCGAGGACGAGGGCGGTGATGGCGTAGGCGTGGGAGGCGGCCAGGTGCCCATGGTCAAGCAGCGGGCGCATGCCCAGTCGCAGACCAGCAGCAGCCTGTTGCAGCAGCAGCAACAGCAGCACGCGCCCAGCTCCAGCTCCTCGTGCAGCAGGAGCAGCGCCCACCAGCCGTCGCATCAGCAGCAGCAGCAGCAGCATCCGCAGCAGCACCAGCAGCAGCAGCAGCAGATCACTTATGGTAATGCCCAGACTCAGAACCACAGCCAGAGCCAGAGCCAGAGTCATAGCCAGAGCCAAAGCCAGAGCCAGAGCCACCTGGGAGCCACCGGCAAGGCGGCTGGCCAGCATAGCAGTAGCCATAGCAGTAACAGTAGCCACAGTAGCAGTAGTCACCACCACAACCACCACAACCACCACCACCACCACCACCCTCATCATCTGAATCCGTCTCATCATCTGAATCCGCCTCATCAGCCAGCGAGTGGAAGTGGAATGGGATTAGGAACGGGAACGGGAGCGGGAGCGGGAACGGGAACGGGAACGGGAACGGGATCGGCGGCAGCGGGATCGGGAACGCAGCAGCTTCAGCAACAGCTCCAGCCACAGCCGCAGCCTCAGCCTCAGGCGACGCATCCTCATTACCATGCCACCACGTCCACGTCCTCCTCTTCCTCCTCCTCCACTTCTGCCGCCACTTCCAGTCACCATCAGCATCACAACCATCACCCAACCGCCGCCTCCTCCTCCATGTCCTCCATGTCTTCCATGTCCTCATCCGCTCAGTTTGGTGCCCCTGTCCCTGTCCCCGTCCCCGTCACCGTCCCTGTCCTCTGCCCCAGTCTCTCCTCCCAATCTCAGTCGCATCTCAGTCGCCATAAGCCATCGCAACACGTCCAGCTAGTAATTCCATGCGTAACCGTAGGTGACCACGATCCGGATGATGCCCGCCGTCGCCATCATGCCGCCGCCGCAGCCGCCGTGGGAAGTCCCAAGCACCATCATCCGCATCAGCACCAGCAACAGCAGCAGCAGCAGCAGCCTGCTCCTCCGCCGCTCCAGCAGCAGCAGCATCAGTACCAGCCGCAGCCGCAGCAGCCACCGCCGCAGCAGGTGCTGACCCAGCCGCAGCCCAGCATCAAGTACGAGCCCGGGCAGTCGCAGAAGAAGCGCATCCTGGCCATGGCCCAGAGCGAGTGTGGCTACCAGCCGCAGGTCCCTAGCCAGCCGCCGTCCTCCGCCAGTCTGCCGCACATTCCCACAAAGCAGGAGCCGGCCGAGTTTTATCCGGAGTATGCAGCGGCTCCGCCGCCGCCGCAGCAGCTGGATACGAAGCGCTCTTCGTGGGCGCCCACATCGTCGTCGGGTGGCGGCGTGGTTGCTCCACCGCTGGCCCACCCCAAGCGAGAGGCGCCGTCGGCGGCTCCCATTAGCTATGTGGCCCCCTCGGTGGCCCCGCCGCTGGCCCACTCCAAGAGCAGCTCTGCCTCTTCGTCGTCGTCGATCAGTGCGGCGGCGGCTGCAGCAGCGGCTGCTGCGGCTGCGGCAGCGGCGGCCAGCGTGGGTCCGCCGTCGTGGGGTGCCCCGCAGGTCTATCGCCAGCCATCGCAACCGCCGCCGGGCAGCGTGGCCCTCAGCGTTGGCGCCCAGCCACCGCCTGTGGCACCGCATCCGCACCATCACAGTCACGGCCATCATCATCACCAGGCGGGCACACCTTTGGGTGGTTCGCCGTCCTCCACAGCGGCGGCTGCCCTGCTGCAGCCGGATATCTACGGGCAGGGCGACATATATCGCCGACCCACGGTCTTTGTGTCACAGGCGGCGCCCAGCTATGCGTACGCTAATCGGGCAGTGGTGGCCCCACCGCCGGCACACAACAGCTCCAGTCGTCAGGTGAGCGAAGAATCCATTTATTAGGGCTTAAACAAAGACGCTTTATTTACTAAGATGCCGCAAGCCATGCTATTTTTTAAGCACACTCATTTTTCGTACTGAACCCAGCGCTGGGTCCAGGCTCACTTGCCAGAGAGACAGAGAGAGAGCGCTCTAGAGCCAGTCGCTCTCTTGTAGGTATACAGCGGCAACGGACGCCTGTATGAGTGTACACGTATTCTCACGCATTCTACATCTGCACGCACACCTGCAGGCGTATTCTATTTATAGATTTTTACGCTCTTAACTTTGTGAGAGCGGAGAGAATGCTATTTTTGTCAGAAACAGAAAAAATTGCTTGCATATGGCAATTCAAAAGTATAATCGTTACACATCTTAGTATTTCTAGCGTCTTTGGTTTTATTTGTACCAAAAACTAACTCTTTGGCTTCCTTCCAGGTGATACCATCGCACCCGCTGCCGGCGCACATCCAGATACCCACCCAGTACAGCCAGTTTGGACCGCTCAGTCCTGCCCAGGTAGCTGCCAGCAAGCACGCGGCGCACTTTGCGCCCACCAACATATGGTATGGGGCTGAGTAGGCCGAAGACCGAAGAAGGGAGAGACGGGGCGACGGGACGAGGAGAACCCAGAACCAACAACCAAGCACACGCACACCACCAACCACCACCACCACCTCCAACATCACCACCCACGTTGTTCTGATCTTGAGCTAGAGCTAGAGAGAGAGAGAGCTCGGGTGACTGATTCAACGCTCGAGTGAGTCGAAAATGCCGCCGAGCCGCAGGCTTTTCACATTGAAATTCTGTAGCTTCTCTGTGTGTCCTAGGAGCCCATGTGTTTTACTAACGCAATGCCTTTCCCCCTCTCTCTGCATCCCCACAGATCGTTTGTGGCCTCGGCCGAGGGAGTTGACCCACAACCAGAGCACAGCCAAGAGCTGCAGCAGCAGCAGCTTCAGCTGACCCAGTGCTGGTGGTTTATGCTACTAATGCAGCAGACCATTATCCACAATACCAACAGTATGCTGAGCAGCGACACTACAACAACAACGACAGCAGCAGCAGCAACAGCGACAGCAACATCCTCCTCCTCCTCCTCCTCCAACACCACCACCAGCAGTGCAGACAGAAGCAACCTAAGGGCACGCCGCCCACATTGAGCAGTTCCAGAAAACCCCAATTCCCATACCCGTAGACCCTTAACTCGTTCCGTTAGTTCTCAGTTTTTTTTCCCCCGTTTCGTTAGAGATTCCTTAAGGATCCTTAATTAATTATTCACCTTTTCTGCACGACTATTAATTTTATTTTTTTTTTTTTTATAAATAATATTAATAAATGTAAAGCGCTCTTACACGCAGCTTGGTGTAAAGTGCTCAGGCTAAACATTTTGTGAGTTGTGTGTTTACTAGCCACAACCAGACACACGCACACACACACACCTACACCTACTGATAGCTTCACTTTCTATGTTGTATATGCTTACCTAGAGGCATATATTCAAGTTGTTTTTCTCTTTAAACGAAAGCGTTTCATCTTAAACTGTGTGTTGTGTGTACTTTTATTGATAACTTCTACATAATATTCTCTATATACCACAAACACACACATATATATATATTATATACATGCATATGTAATACTTACTATTATTGAATACTATATATCAAAAGGCAGAGGAAATACTAAAGTTAGTGGCACATTAGGCTAACACATGCTAGCGAGCAAATGAAAGAGAAAGCTTAGAAATTCCTTAGACTCTTGGCAAGTACCTCAGATAAATAGAAAGAATCGGTAGGAAATCGATAGGAAATCGATATATTTGAAACAAAACAAAAATGTCGATTTTCTATCGATTTTCCTAACGGTTTTCCAACTATTCTTTCGATTTCTTTGAAATTCGATGGGAAATTGATATAATCGTTGAAAAATCGATAGAAAAATCGATAGAAAATCGATATCTTTGAAAACAAAACAAAAAAGGTCGATTTCCTAACGATATCTTTAAAAGCAAATAAAAAAATACGGATTTTCCTAACGATTTTCCAACGATTCTTTAGATTTTTTTGTAAAATCGATAGGAAATCGATATAATTGTTGGAAAACCAATTCCCAATCGATATCTTTCTTTTTTTTTAAGATACCGCCACAACAACAAACAAGAAACCAACAAACAATGTTATGCAATTTGCCTTTTACACAAAAAAAGATTGTAAAGAAGGAGAAAATGAAGACGAAGAATTGAAGATAGGATACGATGAGATGAAGTTGAGAGATCGTAGAAAACCACAAAAAAAAAAACAAACAAATTGAATACCGCAAAAACCTTACTAGCAAACAAGAAGCAAATAATAATAGATAACAAACAAACCCTAGGAGATATCAACAAAGTAAAGCTAACAAACCTAACAATTACATAGCTCATAGATATATATATATATAGAGGATAGAAGAGGAGGAGATCCTCCACGTTTTTTACACACACACACCCACACACAACACACACTCATAGGAATAACCGCGAAAACAAATACAAAATACAAATACAAACTATGATTAACAAATAACGATTCTAAATTATGTTAACGAGCAACAAACAAATAATTATAGGAGCAAAATTGTAAATATATGCGCATAAATAATGATACTAAAGTGGAGCATGTCCTCGACGAGGTAGAGGACGAGGAGAGAGGAAAGTTTCCCCTAACTAAAGCAAACCGATTTTAATAACCAAGCAACTTTGCTTGGTGGTGAGTCGGTAGTTATTATTTTTAGATCCCCACACATCTATATATATGTATGTTTCTTTTCACTTTTAGTTATTCTTTCGAGCGGATAAGGGAAACGTTTTGAGAAAGTTTACTAAAGTACAAAAACCAAACAACAACAAAAAAGAAAGCAATCTAGCAATAACGGCAGCAGTAAACCTTTTAAACTTTTAGATGTTTTCCCCCCTTAATCACTATTCTATATCGTGTGAGAGCCGTTGCTTTTTGTGTAAATATAGAATGCAATTTTGATATGTACAAACCTGGCTTACTTTACACACACACACACACCCACTAAAAATCCTATACCTAATACATATATATATATATAAAGTACATTAACTAAATCTTGTTAAATAGGTTTCCTAAAGTATTTCGTAGTTAGTCTTAAACTTAAACTTGTCGCGCCTGAAGTAATCAACGAGCAGCAACTAATTTTTTTGTTCTCTTAGAGCAAGGACGCTGGAATTACTAAGATGAACCTGAACCCAGTGCTGGGTCCAGCACGAATGGCGTGCGGCATCTTAGTAAATAAAGCGTCTTGGCCTAGAGAGTGGCACTTCCTATATATATACATAAACCAAGCAAAGCAAAGCAAAAACAAAAACCAGATACTGATACGGATAACTGAAGCGGAATAGGAGTTTATATAGTACCCACACTTCGACGGGAGAGGATCATAGCATATAATTATTGTGATGTAGTTTTTAACAAAGCGGCGAAAGCAAAGAATCGATGGAAAAAGCGTTTTTTGTCAGTTTAGAAATTACCTAAAATTATGAATATAAACAACACATAAAGCTAACCAATTGCGATACTTGCTTCTAAATACGTTAACTAAAAATTAGTGAGCAGTGCAAAACGGAGGAGATTCAGCAAACAAATCGTTTTTTAACATCAAGTAAACATAACTTTTTAACGGAAACCCAAGGGAAAGTACCCAATTTTTGTAGTAGGAAAAAGGGAAAGATGGAAAAGAAGGGAAAGCATTAGGCGTAATTAAGAAACGTTAGTGTTGTGAATATATACGAGTAAAAACAAGCAAGCAAACATTTATGTATGTATGGCTAGAGCTAGAGCTAGAGCTAGATCTAGGTGTGGTTCGAGTACATTTATATTATGGATATACATATATATATATATATTTTGTGTATAAACAATAAAAACGGCAACCAGCAGCTAACAATTGTAATAAACAATAACGCAGATTAACAACAGCAACAACAACAACAGCCACAAGCCACAACAGCTCGGCAGATTTAAGGATTCTTGTTTAAAGTCGATCTAGAGATAATAGAAGTTAGACGTAGAGTTCGTTTTTTTATAGAAATTTTATGGACCATTCAAACTAAAGTATATATATTAACTAAAACCTAAGCATGGATATTGAATAAAAAAAAAAAAAACAATTGTGTCAGCGGAAATGAGTTTGCAATCTGTGTTTCCGATTTGTGTGTTTTCTTGCAATGTTTAAATGATATATTAACATAAATGTACATGTCTTAATGCTAAACTTTTCTTCTTCACTTTCTAACTCAGAGACGAGAAAGCAAACCAGAAAAATCGAAATGAAAAACAAACAAAAAAACAAGAAAAACAAATCAAGAACGCTTTAAATGTAACAAAAACGAAACGTTAATAGACTTATGACAAACAACAAACAAACAAATTAAATTTATATTAAACAAATTACATTTATATATTTAAAGAAAACAAAAAAAAAAACAAAACAACAACAAATTAAAACTTATATTAAACAAAAACAAACACAACTCACACTCAATACGCAGGCAGCTGGACCTGAGTGCCACTGTCGAAGGATTTTGTATGTAAGCGGGAGCGCGATAGATCCACACAAAACACTCAAATATACGTATATATTTAAATGAGAAAACGTTTTAACTGTGTAGCCTTAATATTTGTACTCATCGTCCTCTCGATTTCCAAAAAACAAAAACATAAGATTGTCTCGTGTAATTTACGATAAATACGATACGATAACGATAAGTATGTAGCCACAGCTAATGCTGATGACGATCGGTGTTTAACTACAATATATATACCTATATATTTCGGATGAGTTGCCTTTACTTTACTATTTTTTAAAACACCCTTAGTTTTACACCATTTACACTTACTCTTCATTTACCTTTGTGTGTTTTCCTTGCTAAACTCCTTTTTGTTTTTTTAAAAATGTAAACCTTATAATGTATGTATAATGGAACACAACATAAATCATATAAATATGGCTTACTATTACCAAGATTTATATATATATACATATATGCTTATATTTACTTATGTCCTACAACAACAAATATATATTATAAACAGATATATCGTAACGCAATTTTCGTTTGTTTTTATTTCGTTTACTTTTATTTCCCCATTTTATTCTGATTTTTTTAGTAACGAAAATTAATCAAAAGACAGGAGGAGATGATGATGAACAACAACAACAACAACAAATACAACATATATCCCACCAAATTACAAAGGAGTAAATAATTTTAAAGTTTAAATACAATTAGTAAATGAACACGATAAATAATCGAAAAAAAAAAAAATATATAATCGATGTCGATAATTAGCAGCCAGTCAAAAGTTTAAGTTTAAGTTTAGTGTGCGAACAGAGGCTAGCTTCAACTGATTTAGACTTAGTTCAAGACCAACCAGGTTTCTGCAGATTATAGATTGATTTCGCAAGTCCCCAGCCACCATCAACCCCCCTCTTGAACCACAAACCTCGAACACCCCCCACGAAGACGACCAAGCAATTGATGAGCTTTTACCGGAAAGTAAAGATATTTTGTTTTGCATTTACCAAAAAACACACAGAGCCAGCGAGCATCGTGTCGTCGTCACAAACTTAAAGTTAGTGGAAGTCCCGAACCGAAAACCGAACCCAGATTTGGATAGTGGGAATATTATTATATAGAGGTGTTGACACAAACAAGATTGATAAGAACCCGTCCATAATTAGATTTCTTTCGTTTGAGCTGGACCCGAGGAGCACACGCAGCGCAGGCGGAGATCCAGGCAATTATTATAGCAGGGGGTGGGGGGGGGGGTCTCCCTCCCCCTCCCCCCTCTCAAACTCAACACTCAAACTTAGCATAATGATAACGGATAACGGGAACTTAGTAGTACCAGTAATTACTTACGATATTGACATAATCTTCGTGTTTCTTCTTCACTTGAAGAACTTTCTCAAAACTCTCTCTAAAACTCTCTTAACAAAAAAAGAATTGTGGTTCGGATTGAAAAATTAGATGTTTTTAATACACACACACGCAAACACACAGATAAATCTATGAATATATATATGTATATGTATATGCGGATATATTTTATTAAATACGAAATTATTTCCTAGAAGAAGAATTACGAATAAGCGAAGAAACGATAACCGAAATGTTGATGTGTGAAATTTATAAGACTAGCATATTTCCTACCTAAAGAAAACAAAACAAAACAATATACGTTATATTATATATACACGAAATATGATAAATAGCAGCTAGAGCTGAGATCATACTCATAGACATACATATACACGCATAGACATATTAAGCTCTATCTAACGGTAAAGATATTGAATTTAAAAAAGATGGTACCTTTTTGCTGATTTGGAAACAAGCGAGAGAAATGTAGAAATTGAAAAGGCCAGAGGAGCCAGAGCGATTCAGACAGATAAGTATTTCTTGTAGTCATTATTGGGTGATGCAAACGTAATCGAAACAATATATGTTTTAATAGATCAGAGAGCAGAGAGCACTTTTATGGGATTTGCTTTTTATATACGACATATACGATATATAGTGGTATAGAGGTAACACATACTCTTAAGCGAGGCAGGCCGCAGTTTCAGATTAAAGAATTTAAATATTTTTATATACGACTCGAGTAGAGAGACTACAGATATATCCGTATACACAGATATGTATAGCGAAAATAGCGAGTAGAGGCCAGGCTTTGAGGAAAGTAAACCAAAGAAGGATAATCAAACCACAGCGCACACACAGAAAGACACACCCATATGACAACACACACACACACACTTGACATCCCATGAACACCGCTAGGATATAGGGTTTGTTTTTCGCGTGGGCACCAAGTCATATTCATATGTACAACAACCCCCAACCCCTAGCACACCTGTAGTAGGCCAAACCTACCGACCTACCTACCTAAGATTACGATTACGATTACGACGAATCCCCGACCTCAAGGGATCCCTGGGTTAGACAACAACGAATTGCCGGGCAAGTGGAACCACAGAGAGAGACTCCTGTCCCAAGAAATGCAACCCGCAACAAATTAATGTTTTCGATCACCAACGAAGAGATTTGACCTTTGACCCGTAGTTTAGACGTGAACGCTTCTATTCGTGTCGTCAAAGTCAGCTCACCAGCAAACACTTCACCAAAGATTCACCAACACTCGAAAAACACTTCAACAACACTTCGAAGCTACTCACCAACACCACACTATAAGCATTACAACTCCACTACAATTCACCACCAACACGCCACTAAAGAATGGGTTCACCAACAACAAAAATGATTCACGCCACTTGAGAGCTACTCACCAACACCACACTCTAAACACAACAACTCCACAACTCTACCATTTAGAATCATACAACTCACCACACTTTATTCCAACACAACAACCACACCAATCTTTAATCGTAATTAATCGACTTTTTTGTATTCTACTCGTATCTCTATGAATGTGAACTGAATGTTTTTACTTGGTGTCCTCTCTTATTTAGTCGTAAGGATATCCGATATCGAAATCGAAGAAGTCGCAGATTAATGGTTAATTATAGTGAAAGTGGGGAGAAAGCGGAAAGGAAATTCAAACTTATATCAAAAACCAAGCACACCGATACATTTAGCATTGTACTTGATAAGCTAACGATACTAGCATTTAGTTGTATGCGAATCAAAATATAAAGTATATATCTCCTCCATGTCCTCAACGGACATGCGTACCTTTTTGAGGGGTCCCCCAAGACAAAGCCGATTCGGGGGGCCAGCTAATTTATCAAATACAAGTAATCGTAGCCATAGCGAATAATTGAATTGTCTCGAGACCAAAACCAAAAACCAAAAACCAAAACCAATCGAAGTAATTGAAACAATGAGCCGCAACGTTTGTATTTATGTATAGAGTTCCCTCCCTAACCAAAACAGATAAACCTATAACAATCGAGTTCCGATTTCACCAGAGTTAGGCAGCAAACTAAGCTAAGTATAACGGTAAAGATAATGATAACGATAATGATAAAGATTAACTCAAGTTACATCAACTTAGTGGCAGTGTAAACGCATCTAGATAATTGATAGATATGATTAAGAACTTTTGACTTTTATGGCTGTTTAGAGATTTTATAATACGTCTATATCGATATAGAACTATATATATATACAGATATACATAAATGAGATAGATAAGCCCGACATTTTCGTAAATTATTTACATACTCTCAGACATAGACACATAGACACACCCGCGACACTTTGTCCCAGGGGAGGATAACCATGAATCATGACTCTCCCCCCGCTGATTTTCGGCTAGTTCTGGCTTGATCCTTGGCAGCATCCCTCCCATCGTATCCGTGGCCCACCCCCCAGTGGGGGCTACCGGGATGGTCGTCTCTCTTTGTAGCGAATAGAGAAAACAAATCGAACATTGTGAAATTTAGTGTCTTTACACTTTAAAGAGAATATATACAAAAAAAAGAAATGCGGATTAATTAAGAATTGTGAATGTAGAACGCCTATAGCTAAGCATCACTCACACACTCCATACACACACACAAACACACACAAATTATGATAAATTATAAATTTAAACATACTCTCGTACATATGCCTAAAAGGATAACGTGTAGTAATCTACAGCCACCACAAAACAATTACAAATAAATGTCTATATATACATAATATATATGTATGGAACGAACAACATTATGTACACGCGATAGGTGTACGTCATTATATACTTCAATGTATTTGTGTATATGGAAACAAGCGCTATCAAAGTAAACAAAAATTATAAAAAAATAAAAACAAAACAGAAGAAAAAAACAAAAAAAAAAGAACGAGAAAAAAACAACAATAACAAATAACAAATACAAAAACACAAAATTATCAAAAGAAAAATTGAAAAACGCTTTTTTTACTTATTAGATTATGGGATACAAGGGGGCTTTAGATCTTTGGAATGAAGAATATACGACGAGTTTCAGGCGAATTTAATTAATAATTCTTTATTTAATGTATTATTATTATTATTATTTATTATATTAAATAAAAGGAAGGAAGATTTAAAAACAATATTAATTAAAAATAGATTGGCACAATTTAAAAGATTTAAGTCCTTTAACTCTACAACAAAGTCGGGGATCTGTCAAGGAATTCTTTATTTTTAATTTAAAAATATCACTTTTCTTATTAAACACAGATGGGCACCAAATTTAAAAGTAGGAGCCAAAATATTAAATAAATACTCCCCTGATTAGTAGACTTTCTAACCCAATCAAGGAGTCCTGTCGCCATCACTCAATCATTGTCGTGGAGCGGAGTAGACGCTGTCCAATCAGTTGGCTAAATTCCAAAACCCCATTTGGGCCAAACCGAATAGACCCGAATAACTCTCAAGGCCAACCAGCGAGCAGCTGTTAACCAAAAGTGCTGACTGATAGTAGCCCCACCGCACCCAATTCCTTTACCAATTCCTGCGATCTCGAGGAGGACCGATTTTTCTGGGAGATCGCGTTACCCAAGTGAGTAGCCGCACAGAGGAAGGGCTCACATGGCTCACTTCTTTCTTAAGTTCATCATGGGCCAGACGCTGTCGGAGCCGGTGACCACCAAGAATTCGGAATGCTGCGCCAATAGTGCCTACCGTGTCGGCTCCAGCTGCATGCAGGGCTGGCGTTCGCATATGGAGGACGCACACACCCACATCCTGTCGCTGCCAGATGACCCGCAGGCGGCTTTTTTCGCCGTATACGATGGCCATGGCGGCGCCACGGTGGCCAATCTGGCGGGCAAGCATCTGCACAAGTTCGTGACCAAGCGTCCCGAGTATCGGGACAATGCCTTCGAGCTGGCCTTGAAGCGGGCCTTCCTTGACTTTGACCGCGAGATGGAGCACAATGGCTCCTGGGGCGACCAGATGGCCGGCTCCACTGCCGTGGTGGTGCTCATGCGGGAGCGGCGCCTCTACTGCGCCAATGCCGGCGACTCGCGGGCCATTGCCTGCGTTGGGGGAGTGGTCCAAGCCCTGTCGGTGGACCATAAGCCCAATGACGAGACTGAGATCAAGCGCATCAAGGCCGGCGGCGGCTGGGTGGAGTTCAACCGCGTCAATGGCAGCCTGGCGCTGTCCCGCGCCCTTGGTGACTTCATGTACAAGAAGAACCGGCAGAAGCAGCCCGAGGAGCAGATAGTCACCGCCGATCCGGACGTGGAGGTCCGTGACATCACCGAGGACTGGGAGTTTGTGCTGCTGGCTTGCGACGGCATTTGGGATGTGATGACCAGCGCCGAGGTGGGTTCATTTGTGCGCAGCCGCATCTGTGAGGGTCTGCAGCCGGAGGTCATCTGCGAGGAGCTGATGAGCAACTGCCTGGCTCCGCGCCTGCAGGAGATCGGTCTGGGAGGCGACAATATGACCGTGATCTTGGTGTGCCTGCTGCACAACAAGAGCTACGAGGATCTGGTGGTCCGCTGTGGGGGCAAGCGGAAGGCGGCCACCCAAGTGGAGGTCAAGACCATGAGTGACATTAATGAGCAAGCCGCTCTGAAGGTGGTCTCGCCAGCTCCGTATACACATGGACCCACGGGCACCTCTACCTCACGAACAACCATGGGCTTGGGCTTGGGCTTGGGCCTCAAGAAGAACGATTTTCAGCGGGAGAATCCGTAAACAAAATTCTAAACACAGTTGCACTTCCCTTTACACATTGTTCTTGTTGCTATGTTTCGGTTCCTGATGAGGCTCTTCATCCGGGTATCTGGATCTATCTGATCCTGGAGCCATCATCCACACACAAATGACAGCTTAAATTCTCAGTCATCGGAAATGTTTAGTTTATAGTATAGTTCCTCCTCCTTCTCCGCCACTGTAGAGTCCAAAGAATTGTTTCAATAAATCCACTCTTTCGATCAGGCTAGATTCCATTGATTAGCCAGAAAGGAGGGGATTCCAAATTTCCTAGAAAATGCCTACATTAACCCACCAAATTTTCCCTTCAATAAAAACCCATTTGATTTCTAATTTTTCGGGGATCGGTGGATCTCTCGTTTAATTCGAATAAATGTGCAAATCTATAATACAGTTTTAGAGCTACGTATACGTGTATATATATATATATATATCTTTTGGTGTATATTGGTAGTATATAAAGGTACGGCATATGCGTCTATGCATCTATATAGTAGATATATCTTTGGTTCGTTTAGCTGTAGGTTCAAGTCGTACGAAGTTGGGTGTTGAGAATGCAAAATGCAGTGCGTGTCCGTCTCCCCATGACTACATACATACGTGTACATAGATGTAAAAGGCTACAAAATAATGAGCGATCTTCGCGAATTATGAATATACAGATTCTATATGATATATGTTTGTTTGTGTGCGATGTACATGCTAATTAGTGTTACAGTTATGTCAATTATTGCACCACATGCGGCCGTAAGTGCTTAAAAATAACGTCGCGCAAACATGTGCGGATATCTCGGATCTCAGAGATCTCAGGGATCCGCAGATCCATTCATCCGCCAAATGTTCCGCTGAATTTAAAGCTAAAGACTAGAAATTCTCTCGTTTTGTGGATTGACTTGCAGGAAGTCAATCCGTAGTGCCTTAATGCGAGGGGATTAATGGGGGGGTTGGGGCAAAGACGGTAGAATTACTAAGATGAGTAACGACCATACATTTGAATTGCCATATGCAAGCCATTTTTCTGTTTCTGACAAAAAGCGCGCTCTCTTCTCTTTCAAAAAGTTGAGAGCGTAAAATTCTAAAAATAGAATACGCTTGCATGTGTGCATACAGATGTAGAATGCGTGAGAATACGCGTACGTACATACAGTCATCGGAGCTCTATAGCCGCTCAATCTCTCTGTCTCCATGGCAACTGTCTTTGCTAGGACGTTGCGCTATGTCCTACACAAAAAATGAGTATGCAAAAACAAAACGTATGGCGTTAGGCGTCTTTGGTTGGGGTTAGTACAGTACGTGAGTGAGTACGTGAGTGTCTAGTTCTTGTAAAGTCATAATGCTAATGCTAAGGGGGAGTACGTGTAAAGTTTGTTCGTGATCAGAAGATTTGTGATCATGATCAATGCAAGGGGGCGTGTCGTCGTATCGTATGTGCTATAAAAAAATACTGGTTACATTGGTTTTTTGTCGCTGTTCTTGGCAAGTCTCTAAGAAGTCTCATAAAAACTAAGTGAAGATCAAACGATCAATCGGGATCGATCGATCCAACCTTGTCTCTCTACATGTGTATATCTACGGTGTATAATCTTCTCTTCTTTGGAGTATTTGTTTTCATTCTTTGGATCAGCTCCTTCTCATTCTCCTCCTCCTTCTCTTCCTCTTTGTCACTCTGGAATCATCTACTCTCTAAAATGGTACTTTAGCTCTTTTGCATTTTTATCACATATTCGTTGACTACAGTAAGAAAGTGGCCTGGGATCGGGTGGGTTTAGTGTGTGGCTTGGATTAGTGGGTCTCCTCCTTCCTTTCCTTTTTCTTCTCCTTCTCCTACTCCTCCTCTTCCTCCTCCTCTCCTCGAAATTCTTGTTCTCTCCGCTGTCTTTTGCTTGGCGTCCTTCTCCCATCTTTTATGCCACCATGGCATAGTTTCCAGTCAGCTCGAAGGGACTCGTCTTGGCCGAGTGCGTGAAGTTGTTCTTGGGCGAGAAATCTACTGGCTGATCTTGGCCAGAGTCACCCAGAACTCGGGCTTCCGTGGCCGTGCCCTGCGGTTGATGATAGTGATACGGCATTGCCAGAGGCAGGGCCAAGGGATGTGGGCTTGGATGCAGCTCCTGATAGAGGCCGGGTATCCGATGAGGCAGCACCGAGGAGTGGATCACGCTGAAGGCAGACACATCCGAGACAGAAGCTGGATAGCCCTGGTAGGCCAGCTCCGCCTGCCGGCGATCCTTCTCCTTTTGCAGCAGCTTGTTGGCCAGCGTGGACTTGGCCGAATCGGGTGCAGCACACTGGAAGAAACACGAAGTAAGTAACTAATGAGAGGGAAGTTAAATAAATTAATATATTAAAATATCTAACCAGCGATCTTGGCGTTAAACCCGAGCTAGAAACGACTCCAACCTCCGACTGCTGGCGCTTGGGCGATGTGGGAGGTCGTGTACCATGTGCAGGACCCCCACCAGAGGCAGTACCAGAGCCTGGGACCCCACCTGATCCGCTCCCAGAGTTAGTCCCCGGGCGGTTCTTCATGCAGGAGGACTCCTCGTGCTTGTACAGGTATGATTTGAGGGCAAAGGCCTTGCCGCAGCGGGCACAGGTGTGAGGCTTGGTGTTGGAGTGCGTCTGGATGTGGGCACGCAGGTTGCTCTTGTCGGCGAAGGCCTTCTCGCAGACGCTGCACTTGAAGGGCTTCTCGCCGGTGTGGGTGCGGATGTGACCCTGCAAAAGCCAGGGTCGCGAGAAGCGCTTGTGGCAGAAGTGGCACTCGCAGCCCTGGTTGTGGGTCCGCACATGCATGGAGAACGCCGGCATGGACACGTACACCTTCTCGCAGTAGGGACAGTGGCGCGCCTTCTTGTCCATGATTGACCTGGATGAAGAAATGAAGGATTAGTGTTAACTTAGTACTGTTCCCTTCGCAACTCACCTGTGGGTTTGTCTATGGCGCGCTAGGTTGGAGGATGTGGAATACTTCTTGCCGCACTCGGGGCAGATGTGATCGTCCTCCAGCAGCGAGGAGGAGCTAAGGCCTTCGCCCTGATCCTGCGTGCCATGTTCCAACGACTCTCTTCGGGCTTCGGGCGCCTGGAGGCAAGAGGTTGAGCCATGGCTGGAGCTGGAGCTACTGCTACTGCTGCTGCTGCTGCTGGTGCAGGAATTCGAATCGGAGATGGTGCAGCGACGTAGTTTCCTGCGATCAAACACCTTGTGGCTATAGTAGTTGGAGTCGTCATCCGAGGAGGCGTACACAGTGGCCGGCTGACCACCAATGGTGGTCACCAATGCTGGCTTCGACTCGGCGGTGATCAGCGGACCAGCCGCCACAGTAACCACCGCCAGCTGGGTGAGATTGTACAGCTCCTCGGGTATGGGCGTGGCCTGTTGATCCTTCGTCATCGTGGTGGTAGGTAAGTGTCTGCAAAATGTAAGGGGAAATTCCGTGATGAAATCCGCATGACTAGGCCCGAACATATATTAATTAGTGGCCGCAGGGGCAACCTGCTAAGTGCGTCACCACCTGGCTAAAATAAGCCACGACATCGTCAATGTTTAATATAAACCTATGGCTATATAAATATGGACGATTCGCGAGAACACCCATGTAACCACCCGCAAAGATTTTCATAGAAACTATTCTAGAAAAATTCGTACAGAATTTCCGCTTCAAAATAAGTTTCTTCGTTGGATTTCCCTCGGAAAATGAAATACCAAAAACTTTAAGTGTGAAAGAAGTGCATCCTCATTAACACGAAGCTTTTAATTAAATGATTTCACATTATTTGATGATATAGCCGCACTCGTTATGGCTTTGAGAATCCATAAAACACGTCGATATGCGGACAGAATACCCCTTTCGAAACGCAACGCCATCCATCTTGCCACCTATATACATGTGTATATATATATATGTATATGTATCTACGCCTAGATAGATCATAGATCTTTCCCTCCTTTTCGTTTACGCCATAATTCTCGTTTGTTTATTTGAAAATGCATCAATTTATAATTAAGGACAGAGTCGAGAGGCCACACTTGGATTCGGATGTGAGCCAAAGTCGTCTGCATCATCATCATCATCATCATCTGTAGGAATCATCGGTATCATCGCATCAGGGGTTGGGTTGAGGGTGACCAGAGGCCGCCGAATGCCTAGTGCCGAGGCCCACGGGGCGTATGATTAACGTCAGCAGTGCCTGATCCGCCCGGCATTGCATTCTGGCATTCTGGGATTCTGGCACTTGTTGGCTCCGCCGCGGTTCGGTGGTGTTCGGTGGTTCGTTGGTCTGGTGGTAGTGATCTAGTGGTGATCCAATGATGATGCTCCTCTGGTGGTGCCTCTTTGCGTGGTCAAATAAATTGATGTCGAAATGAGTGCGCTTAATTTGTACGTGTTGTCGTGGCATTGATTAATCTCGCACGTAATTGGCGCAGCCTTAGTCAGGTGGGTTATGTTGGGGTCTTGTTTTGGGACATTGCGATGCTGTTCCCCAGGTGCCAGTGCTTACTGTAGCCACACGGGAATAGTATCATTCATAAATGTCATTTATTTTGGTGGTTTATCAACTCTAAATGCCTCCCAGCGGTGTCATGAAGTCTTGATGATTAAAGATCTCTTTTTATCCTAATTTATTTATAAACTTTACCTTAGTATTCATATTATTATTATTATTATCCGATTTCCTGGGCTTTGAAGATGATTAAAGACCCCTTTCATATTATATTTTATTCATAAATGTTTTACTAATATTCATCTTATTATTATCCCATTTTCTGATCTTTGAAGATGATATTTTAACCACTTTTTTGTTATATTTTATTTATAAACCTTACACTAATATTCATGTTATTATTATTGTTATCCGATTTTCTATGGTTTCAAGCTGATTAAATATCTCTTTTTATTATGTTTTATTTATAAACATTACACCCATTATTATGTTATTAATCTTGTTATAAGATTTCCTAGGTTTTCAAAATGATTAAAGACTTATTTTTATTATACCCTTGCAGGGTATTATAATTTTAGTCAGAAGTTTGCAACGCAGTGAAGGAGTCAT
>JAEIIU010024036.1:0-11292 GCA_018874675.1 Drosophila baimaii | reverse complement strand
ATGACTCCTTCACTGCGTTGCAAACTTCTGACTAAAATTATAATACCCTGCAAGGGTATAAATATGAATTATTATTATATTTCTTAAGGAAAATTGCAAATCTTAATATAGAATCTTGCTACATAATTTTCTAAATATTGGTTGCTCATCAGAAGCCCAATCTAATGTATTTAAAGCTACTTAAGATGATTTTTAAAATAGAATATTATATTTTTAAGTTCTCTAGGTATTTTGAAATATTTTTAAATATGTAAAAATTTAATACAAATTCCCAACACCTGGATAAGTAGTAATTACAAAAAATCAACCTAATTAATATTTTTTATAGCCTTTTTGGTGCCAATTAAAACCCCCAAAAACCTTATCAATTGCCCAAGGATCAAGGGAATTTAAGAAACTACTCCACAGAGAATCCTACTGCGGCCCAAGTACATATAGTAATTCCCAAAACGTTGACCGTAATCAAATTCACGCTTTGCACTTATTTAATTGTTTTTCTTTTTAATTTCTCATAGCTAATAAATTGACTTTTATGGCTGGTCATGAGAAGCTCGTAAAATTTGCATATGACTGTGGAGCCAGGTGCCTTTTGGCTTTAAGTCGGGGCGTGCATGGAGGGGGTCCTTCACTGCCTCTGGCTGGTATTATTTTTATTATTATTATTATGTCAACGTAATGTTGTCGTCAAATAGTTTTTCGCGTGACATTTGCATTTCAGTTCAGTTCGGCGGAGCTGAGACCTCGGGCCCTTTGGGTCCGATGACATTTCATTAGCCGTTGGCGGCTGTTCCTGGGGCACATAATAACGTGTGCCATTGTTTTTCATTGTCGTTTTATGTGCTGTTTATATTTTTATGGCATGCCATATAGTATTTAATATTTATATTATATATGAGCCACATGCGACAGGCCCTCCCCTCCGTTCCGTACCTATCATGTCTGCGATAAAACAGTTTTATTCACTTCTTCGGGAGAAACTTTTGGGAGCACACAGCACTGCGAACTTTTGCACCAGGTGAATAAGCTGTCACATCAGTGCTGACAGTGCTCCTTTGTCTATCAAAAGGACCCAAAAAAAAATTAATAACAAAAAACGAAGCACCGGTGAAATTTTTACTATAAAAATGAGGAAGATCCTTGTTCAAAAATATAATTAAATAATGAAGTCATTTTTTCTATTGTAAATATTGGTTTAGGGATGGTAGAAAATATCGATATATTGATAATGTATCGATATCTGAAGCGAAAGTCGATAACTTAATCAATATATTAGATATACATATATTTCATATATATAAAAAATGTTCGATAAATCAATATTCTTTTTGTTATATCCGACAAACACATATTCGAAAAAAGAGACAAATAAATGTAATAACCATTTTCGATAATATCGACATTTTAACGCTAAATGCGATATTTTTCGTTTATTACAATTTCGATATATCAAACTATATTTATGTTTTTATATTTAACTATATCTTCGATCCGATATTAAGATCGATACTTTTGTGGGCACATCATATCGGACTTTCCTTTCGTAATAAGTACATCCCTAATTGGTTTTTTCAATATATTTCGATATATCTAAGTATCTTTATATTTTTATATTTTACGATATTTTTGGATATGATATTCTGAGCGATAATTTTGTTGATTCATGATTTCGGACTATTTCTTTCGATATATGTGTATCCCCAATTGATTTCTCCACTAAAACTAACTTAGATATTAGATTACTTGAATAAAATCTCTCTTTATAATTCTCTAAAATATTTAAGGACCTAAATTAACTCCTACCTGGAAAAAGGATAAAGTGACAGCACTTCCCTCTCCCCCCTCTTCTGCGACTCCTTCAACTGAAATCAAACTACTTGAGGAGTCACTCGGTTCTTCGTGTTTTCAGTTATTATTGTCTATAAATCGTTGGGAGGACCCCCGGCTGAATGCCCCCGATGACATTATGAATTTATTACTATTTAAATATTTTATTTCTGCTGTGTGTTGGGTGTGTGTGTGTGTGTTTGTGTGTTTGTTGTGGCCCTGGCAGGCGACGATGGGCCGCAATAATCGTTCTGACATTTTGTTTTGCCTGGCGTGCGTAACTATTTACGAGTTTGCTCCGGTAAGTTTTGCCTCCGAAGTTCCACAGGCACACGGCTATATAGTTTGAGTAGGTCATGAATTATCGATGCTGTCAGCAATAAATATTGATAAAATATATGATCCAGAAGTTGTTGCACGTAGCGGCAAACTTTCAAACTTTCTTAACTGCCATCGTCATTACCGTAATTTGGGGCATTTAAGCCACACTTAAAACCGTTCTGATCTGCTCAAAAAAAAAACTCCATGCAAATGTCACTTTAATTACCAACACCAGACAACGTCATCTGTGCTGGGCCAAAAACCTAATCAGGCAAACCAGTTCAGAGATACATCGAATGGACTTGAGATTTTGAGACTCATTTAAATTTTAGACTTTGATACCCGGCACTTGGCTTCAAACTTTGGCCAAAACAAACACAAAACAATAGAGGAGAGATGTGTGTGGGGAGGGAAAAGCATGAGAAGTCGAAACTGGTTTGCCCAACGATCACTTGTAAATGCTGATTTATTTTGGTCTCAAATCAAATTAAGGCCTAGAAGGCATTACTCTTGTCTAATTACTTTTAATGGCTTTTAACAAGAAGAGAGAAGGAGAGAGAGAGTATCTTGGACTTTAACTAGATATTAAGTTTGGCTTAAAATGTATTGTTTTATTAATTAAACTGACATAAAATTAGCAAGCTTATCAGATAGCCCGAAGATTTATGTGTTTATTTGCCTATGGAAAGCAGGGCAGTTAAATAATATTTATGCTTAAGATAAACAATGATAAAAGATAACTCTTAATGCAGCTTAAGCTGCTCTTTCATTTATTTTTAATAGTTGTTGTCTAAGGCAAGCTATATTTATCATTGAGCACTTGTAGATCTGTGGTCAAGTTGGTTATTCCCCAAGCTAGAGAACGAGAACTCTCCTTTACTTTTCTTACCACTTTTTTATTGACCCTCAAAAGCTGCGCAATCATGCTATATGTGCACTTTTTTTACTTAACACCTTAACAGATACAAAAAAAAAATAGCCTTTCAAGTTTAAGGTTTTGGGATCTATTGTAAACAAACAAAAAATTATATGACGCTTGGCTAAGCGCGGCGACCCTTGGGAAGTACAAACAGTTTTTTGTTTTTTTTTTTTTGTATATTTTTTTAATCGTTGGAAAAACTGACAATACAATTAGCACTTACATTATGGAAATCAAATTACTTCAGGCCCAGATAATGAGCTCGAGTGTGTGTGAGGCGGGCATTATAGCCAATTATCAGCACAATGGAAATCGTAATAAACTTGCTGCACTTACTGAGCCTCACTAATTGCAGGCCCAGACCCAGAGTATATTGAGTGGACTTTAAGCCGAAAATGGGTGACTCAGAGTGGCGCGGAGTTATCACCGAGATCCGATACAAAACGCCCGAGAGAATCATTAAAGCGGCGATTTAAATAAACTAACCGACATATATATAATTGCATATACGGGGCGTGATCAGCGGAGTAGAGCGAAAACAAAACAGCGATAATCAAAACAAAACTCTAGCGAAGCTCTCGCGCGAAATCATATAAAAGCCAGCCGTTGATGGAGTCTAGTAAGCAGTTTCGCCACCAAAGGGTTAACAAAAGCATCTCTCTCTCCTCTCAGCCACCATGAAGTTCCTGATTGTCCTGACCGCCATTCTGGCCTTTGCCGCCGCTGTGAGTAAAGTTTCTGAATCATTAAGGCCAAGATTTTAATGTAAACATCTCAATAGGACTTGCAACTCTCCGATGAGCAGAAGGCTGTGGCCCATGCCAATGGTGCCCTTTGTGCCCAGCAGGAGGGCATCACCAAGGATCAGGCCTTCGCCTTGAGGGGCGGCAACTTCGAGGGCGCCGACGACAAGGTCAAGTGCTTCGCCAACTGTTTCCTGGAGAAGACCGGCTTCCTGGTCGATGGCCAGGTGCAGCCCGCCGTTGTGCTGGCCAAGTTGGGACCCCTGGCCGGCGAGGACAATGTCAAGGCCGTTCAAGCCAAGTGTGATTCGCTCAAGGGGGCCGATAAGTGCGATACCGCCTTCCAGCTGTATCAGTGCTACTACAACAACCGCGCCCACATCTAAGCCGAAGCTCTGAAAATGTATTATGTGTGATAATCTCTGTCTGTGAATTGTTAATAATTTGTTTAACTCAAGTATAACCAATGAGAAATCGATGTCGATGTTGTTTCTTTTATTTATATTAAGAGCTCTGGGAGCCGAAAGAACTACAACGTGTCTTACACCAATATGTTGGAGTGTTGGTGTAGGACATCAACAACTACAAAAGAGTCAAGTACTTCAAGAGTTCCTAGAATTGCAGCTTCCTAAGGCTAATGTAATGCTTTGCAATAGTAGGTAGAGGTTTTACAAAGCTCCAAAGTTCAAATTTGGTGCCCATCCCTGTCATTAATTACTATAATATTCTATGGATCAGCAAGTTAATTACGAAATTGAAATTATCTTAATTACAGAAACCGCTGTGAATCGCTGTATCTTCTTTTGTGTATAGTAATGTTGGTGTATTGGTGTAAAACAGGGATGGGCACGTTCTAGTTATATCGGCTTCCAAAGCTGTTGTACAAAATACATTGACAGTAAAAAGTAAAACATAATTCCCCGAATTGCAGCTTGCCAAGACTTTTGGAAGGTTTTCAGGTGTAGATTTCTTTTAGCGGGCTCATACATTAAAATTTGGTGCCCATCCTTGGCAAAAATTCCATCCAATCTAATCCAAAACAGGAAGTTATGTAGTTTATTTTAATAGCAACTGTACTAACTATTTACTGATTTTTCTATTTTAAATACAATTAATTATCACAATCTGAATTAAGAATAATTATTCTTAATTAAAGAAATCCAACCGAACTTTTTCCAGTGTAATAAATACCTGACAAAGCCTACTTGCTAAGCCACCCCAAATACATTGAACTTTAGAGGAACTTTTCAGTTAAATAACTTTTGCAACTTTGACATACTGTCCCTTAGCCCATGCCCGCCCGCCCCCTTTGGCATCTCTGAGGAAATTAAAGACGGAATTCTTATACATAATTACTTATGCATATTCGACTTGTCAATGGATGGAAGAAGCTCCACTGTAGTACGAGTATGACCCATTTGCGTGGGCCACACGCACCCATTTGCATAACAGTGGGCCATCATTAGAGCCCACTGTCAGACCGTCGTCAGGGGCTTAAGTCCTTGGTCGGAGGACCGATCCCAAAGGCATTGGCACGCTCATGTTTGGCATAAATATTGATGAGCGGCGGCGGCGGCGGCGGAACTTGCGAGCGAAGGTCCTGGGATGCAGGATACGAGGAGTAACTCACATGCGTGCCCTGGCCGAGCAAATGAATTGGACACACACACACAGGGCCAGGGGGATGCGGCCGTGTTTTTAAAAGCCCAAATCCAATTAACAAATCATTAAACATTCATTGAGCACGTGTCGCAATTGCATTTACCAGTTTACCAGTTAAACTTGGGGCAGAACGTTTTTCGGGGGGAAGGACATAGGGGACAATTGCTTGGGCTTTGGCTTTGGCTTTGGGGAATTTGGAGCAGAAGCTGGATGAACTGGACTCTGCGCTGAGAGAAAATTAGTATTACAAGAGCAGGAAATAATCAGGTAAGTTTAAAGAAGTTTTTTACTTATTCTTAGTTCATTTTTGGCTTAGCTTTGGATGAAAAGCCAAGATTGCTATTTTAATTTCTTTTAGATCCAGTTTTAATTTCTTTTGCTAAATTTCGACCTATTTATTATATGGTCACCTCCATTCGGACCTATGTTATACCAGTTTATTAACAATGAACAAGATTACACTGGAGTTCCGCTAATTTATTCACATTTATATTACAAAATTGGTAAATTCATTCATTGGGATCCCTACAAGCCAGATTAATACACTGGTAGAAATTGTATTCCTATAATCATTATAAGAATAAAATTATAGTATAATGTAAGGACATATTCGGTAAAAATCTGTATTATTTACAAAGCTTATGGCTACTCATTATAATCTAATGTTATATATTCAATATTTTGCAATTCTTCAATGGTTTTTGATTAAAATGGTTGGGCATATTTCTATAATTCCCTTTACATAATTATGCAGTACTTTTTGCGTTTCGGTTTTCATATTTTAATGGTCGGGGTTAGGGATGGCAGAAAATATCGATATATCGCTACTGTTTCGATATTTGACGATATCTTAAAGTTGCGATATAAACGCAATAAGTCGATATTCTGTTTGGTATATCGAACTGAGCTGAAGAAAAGCATACGCTTAATTTGAACTATCACTGTGGGGAAAAATGTATAAAGATTAGTTACAATTTGTTAATAAAAATAATTGGCAAAATTAGTCAAATAAATATTAGCTTGATATTAGCGAAAATATTTATGTTAATCATATATTGATAACTTTAACGATATAATATTAAACACATATCTGAAATTGTTGGTTAATTTATTTCTTAAATGCGATATTTCTTAATTATTTATTTATACATTTTTCTTATATTTATTTATATCAAAATGTACGATATTTTCAGTTTTATATCAGCGCGATATTTTTGTAAATATATAATATCAAATTTTTCCCCTTGGTATACATCCCTAGTCGCGATACAGCCTCATGACTAATCCCCTTTTTCTTGATATTTCCAATAACTCCTAGACTATAATTCCGGAAACTTTTCCCAAGTGTTGATGGACTTGGCGTCTATAATTCATTTTGTCACTTCCTGCGAACGGTCGGGCTGTCATGTCAGTTCCATTTAGCATCCGTTTCAGTTGCAGTTGTCTGCACAAGGACGGAAGGGAGCCTGGCCTGGCCAACAACAGTCAGTGATGCGTTTACTAATGTCTATTAAAAAGGCAGCCGCCACCGCCCCAATCATCGGATTCCACCCCCGCGAGAGCTAATGCATTTAAGTAGACAGCCCAGCCCGCCGCCGCCGCCGCCTTGGCGGCTTGTCAAAGGAAGCAGGACGCGTGATGTGGCCGGGACAGAAGGACATCGATGCTCGGCATTCAGCCTTTGTCTTGGCCGTCTTGTTTGGCTTGTCTTGTTCCTGTTGAGTTGGCCAAGGAGCAGGGAGCAGGGAGCTGTCTCTGGACTGGATGGGATTGGGTTAGGAGTTGGAGTTGGGGTTTGGAGTTGGGTTTGGCCTGGGGTTAGCCTGCGGTTCTCACATTAATGTAATTTCATTTTATAAAAACTACGCTGCGGGGTGGCTCTGCCACGGTCTTGTTTCTTGGACCGATGTTGTCTTTCGCCTTTGTCTGTCCGTATGGAGGTCCTTTGATCTTAAAGACCAATATGTGATGTGGCTGGGGCTGCTGCTGCTGCTGCTGCGGTCGTCGTGTTCCCCGTTATCAGCACAAGACTGTTATTAAGTCCGTCAATTAGAGAAGGGGCCAAAAGGAAAGTTCAAGCTGGCTGCGGTTGCAACTAATGTGATTAAATTGGTTTCTACTTATCCATTCGCTCTATAATCTAATTCCAGATTCTAAGCGTTTAGTTTTCTCTACATCTCCTCAAAGTTCGCTGGAAAAAAAAAACTACTTGTGATTACACACGAAAGCAAATTAGTTGAAAATTGCAGTGATTATTTTAATTGAATTTGGCAAGCTGGGAAAAAAAGCATTTAAAAAAGAGAGCGTATATAATGTAATTGCCTCGGAACAGTTTTTTAACAACAGTTTTATGGAACGGAACTTAAATGGTTTGTAGATTCATCTGCCAAATTGAGCTTGAAACATTTTTTTGCAAAACCATTTTCCACATTTTTTTTGCGTAATTATAGAGGCCATTAATATGACAAATGAGGCCTTTGTCCAACGCTAATTTGAATTGTGGCCCGCAAGTGTTTTTGGCAATGCACTGAGGCGTGGCACATTACTTGCTCTGGATCTCTGGTAATCTCAACCAAAAGATCGCTTGATGGCTCGCAGCCAGTCAGGCATAACACTTATTTTCCGATCGATTTGAACAACAATTAAAGAGCAATTAAAAAGGAGATCGAATCCCTGAGTGTTGGCCCTCTATAAAAGGGGTCTGTGTAACCGTGACTGGCTCTATAGTTTTGAACTTTTTTAATTCCCAAACACCATCGATCGATCGCTTGTGAAATTCTCTCTTTGTAATGGGTCTTCAAACCAAATGGTTATCCTTGCTGTGCCTGGCACTCAGTGCTCTCCTGCCTTTGGCTTGGGTAATATTATTAAATATTTATATTGTAAATAATGTGTAAGAAATCCCCTTAACAGAGCCGCTCGCTGACCGTCTCGCTGAATATGTCCATGACCCGCACCTTGGTACCGGATCCCCTCAATGGCACCGAACCCAAGCTCAGCCAGGAGATGCTGAGGTCCTGCATGCGCAAAACGGAGATCTCGATGTCCCAGCTCAAGCTCTTTCACATGAGCCTGATGAACAATGACTATAACAACGAGAACGAAGTTGTGCCGGCCCCGGTGCAGTCGATGGGCGAGGTGAATAATCTGGGTGACTTGGATTACCCAGGCGGCGGCCAGATGCCTTTCCTCGATCTCAAGCACAATGAGCCGCTGCAGTGCTTCGTGAGCTGCCTGTACGAGACCCTGGATCTGGATCGCTACAATGTCCTGCTGGAGGAGGCCTTCAAGAACCAGGTCCAGACCATCATTCAGCACGAGAAGGCCGAGATCAAGGAGTGCAGCGATCTGCAGGGCAAGACGCGCTGCGAGGCGGCCTATAAGCTGCACCTGTGCTACAATCACCTCAAGACCCTGGAGGCGGAGCAGCGGATCCGTGAGATCCTAGAGCGAACGGAGGCGGAGAGCGAGGGCCTGGGTCCCGATGGCACCGATTTTATCGATGGCATCCAGCACTCCGGCGAGGCGGTCACCACGGCCAAGTCGGAGTAGGTCGAGTGTGTGGGCTCACTTTCAGCTTATTTTGTGTCTTTTTTAGCACTGTATTGCCCAGAACAACAGTTTGTAAACAAAAAATATTAAATTGTAACTTAACAAATCATAGAGCAATTAAATATACTTTTTGGTGATAGAACTTGTGAAGCTTTCATTTGAAATATTTATATATAGAGTTAAATATATGTACATATGTATCCATATCATAAATTTATTATAAGAGAATATTAGCCAGTCTCTTTAGTTTGAAACATAATTGTTTGAATAATAAAGTCCACTTTTGGGCATTAATTTCAGCTGAAAGTAAGGGAAAATAATTAAAGTATATTTTTAGGCTGGCTTTGGTAATGTTAGTTATTCATATTTGATTTAATAATTGTATGTAATAAACACATTGAATTTTAATTGGATTTAATGTAAGGTTTTTCTAAAAAGGGAGTAAATAAATATTTATTTGTAGAGAATTAATTCTTATTGTTGAAATGGTTATAAGCTAAAATAATTCTAAAGTCTATATTTGTTGAAGACATACAGCTGTTTCAATAAAATGTTATATCTAATGTATTGATTATTTTTAATGAATTATTATATAATAAATTCACCAAGATAATATTAAGTTTAATATTTAAGGTAGAACACAAGTAATTAGAATAATGGGTATTTAAAATAGTATTTATTTATATTGTACGAAAAAGAAAACTATATTTTTATTGAAAACAAATATTTTAATATCCAATTGACAAAGAAATATATAAATATGCTTAAAATTAATATACATTTCTTCTAAATTTTCCAAATAAAATACATACAAGCCAAAACTATAGACTGATAGCAATAAAAAAAAGAGTTAAAGCGTAAATAAAGTGTAAATTATAGCTCACTGACCCGAATGATCACTTTGGGGTGGAGATTATTTAACGCCAGCTGGCCAAAAAAAATTAAAAACAGCCAATTGCCTGATCAAATAATAATAGAAAATAATTCCAAAAATTGAATAATGTAAGTAATTGAATTTTAATAACTTAATTGATGGAAGTTAGACTAGAATTATGGAAATATCTCGGGTATTTAAGCGGTCCTAACTCGTTTAGTTGGTCAGTGCAGATACTTTTTGCAGCAATGAAAGTGGTGGTGGTCTTTCTCATTTTCGCCCTGAGCGAACTGGCAGCGGTAAGTTTCAGGTGTAATCTTTCCCCGGACTTATCCTTATAGGAATTTTCGTATATTTATATCCCACACAGGGTCAAACTGCTGCCGAACTGGCGGCCTACAAGCAGATGCAGCAGGCTTGCATCAAGGAGCTGAATATTGCCGCCAGCGATGCCAGCCTGCTGACCACCGACAAGGAGGTGGCCAATCCCTCGGAGGCCGTGAAATGCTATCACAGTTGTGTGTACAAGAAGCTGGGACTCCTGGGCGATGACAGCAAGCCGAACGCGGACAAGATCCTCAAGTATGCCCAGATGCGATTCAGTAGCCTGGCGGCGGATAAGCTGAAGGCCCTGCTCAATAGCTGTGGTGCCACCAAATCGGCAACCACATGTGACTTTGTCTACAACTACGAGAAGTGTGTCGTCAAGGGATTTAATGGCTGAGCTCGGTGCCCTCTCAGGTCAGCATCCCATTTGAAAATAATAAAGTTATTTTACGTGTTCAACGCACCAGTCTATGCTGTACTCAATCATCGGGGGCAGGGGATCTGCTCCTCGTGCATTCAATTATGCAAATTGAATGCGCCGAGTGACCAGGCCACACATGAATATGGATTATAAGCGGTTTATAAGGACCAGGCCATGAAAGCTCCCATTAAGCTGCAGCAAATATGGGGTCTCACCCCTGTTCAGTTTCCGAAATTGATTTTATCACAACGGCTTATCGGTGCAACTTCCGGGTTTTTAGAGGGGAAATCTCTCAGAAAATTATTTATAAAAAAACAAAAATAGAAAATCGATATGGCAAAGTGAAATATATATATTTTTATGATATCGTAAACTATCGTAAAGGAGGTACTTTATTCTAAAATCTATACGGAACTAGGCAAAAACCGGTATGACAATGGGAGAATGAAGAGAAAACATACGAGTAAAAACAACGATTAAGAACGACGAGTAAAAATACTAATAGAAAAAATAAAAACAAGAACGACGAGTAAAAAGAATGCATAAAAACAACGAGTTCTATGAAAGATAAGAGCAAAGAGTAACAAGTAAGAAAAGCTAACTTCGGGCGGAGCCGAAGTTTATATACCCTTGCAGATAATTTGTTACT
>JAEIIU010023999.1:0-10238 GCA_018874675.1 Drosophila baimaii | reverse complement strand
GATGACTCCTTCACTGCGTTGCAAACATCATGGCAAATTTATAATACCCTCTGCAAGGGTATAATTATAAAAATTATGAAAATTATAAAAAATATATAAAATATGAAAATTATACAATTTTAAAAATGATAAATATTTTATAAAAATCATAAAAAATTATAAACAAAAATAATTAAAAAAAATATAAAAATGAGAAAATTTATAAATAAATTTAAATAAGATCCATAATGAATGTCAATTGTATAAATTGGATTAGCGACCTTTAATTTTGTAATGAAGCGTTTAGCCAACTCGAGGTCGTTTAGATCGGTCTTCATAGACACCACTATACTATAAGTCAGATCATGCACACAGATCTTTGTAAGAGAGGATGGAAATGAATTTTTTTTGTACGGACAAAAGGACACACGAACATGGATAAATCGACTTGTCTGGCGACGCTGATCAAGAAAATACTCTGTTTGGTCGGCTACTTAGCCTTTTCCTTATTGAAATGTTTGGTGGCATTAAGTTATAATGCCCAGCTATTAATTAGTGATTCACATTTATAGACTTACAAAGCTTTCTTTTCCGATTACTCTGTGGATACTAATGATTTTACAACTCTGTAATTGAGTGCCATTCCGACCTTGTTTATATTATTATTTGTATTGTTCACAAAATACATTAAACATTATTCAGGGTGGTGCCGCCGATGATGGGCTCGCACACGTGCTGGCCAGTTCCTCCAGCGCCCTTCCCTCTCAATGTTGTGAAAGCCATCGTGACCGATCGCGTGACGCAGTCTTCCAATTGCGGCGACTGCCTGCAGCCACATAAACAGGTTCTGGGAAAAGGTACTAAGTGCTAATAAGCTTGCATTTAATTTCAGGTGTACGTATTATCTCTTACCCAGCAGCAGAATTCCACCCGCATCGTGGCAATTACTGCAATCGTCTGTCGTTTCACCACCAATAAGAACTTCATTCCGACCATTTAATTTAATTTGTCGTGCCTGGACCATGAAGTACACAAAGGTTGTTCATGGATCCAGATCCAGACACACTCCATGCTTATTTTATATATGTTTAATGCACCGAAAACCTCCCAATAATAAGAGTAATAATCAAAAAAGAATAATAATAAATCATAGTCAAGGTTCGGGAGTTGTGAAGGCGTCGTTCCAAGTGGCCCAGTGTTTCTCCGTCCTTAGGCTGTGGAAGCCATCGTGCGCTCTTACATGGCGTATGCCAGGTGCTTTCTGGTGCTGTCCTGGCTTCACAAAAGGATATCCACCATTCTGCAGAGTAGTCCCGTTTTGAGGGCTTTCAGTCTGGTCGGTGAGGTTGGCCGGCGCTGGATCAGTACTGGTCTCGGGGTTGACATCAGTGGATGCATCACTTGCCGATGGAGAATCCCCGGTGGTGCTGTCGTCGGTGCTGTCGGTGGTACTATCGTTGGTGCTTTCGGTGGTGCCGTCGGTGGTGGTGTCGTTGGTGCTGCCGGTGGTGCTGTCGCTGGTGCTTCCAGCAACAGTTGTTTCAGGTGAACCTGTGGCCTCGGGGGCTCCGGTGGTTGTGACTGACTCAGTCGTAGAGGTATCTTGGGCCTCTAGAGTCGATACCAAGAACAGAATTACTCCAATCTGAAAGCAGTTCAGATACAAAGATATATATATATATATATATACAGAGAATAATTCCCCCACTTGCCCTTACCAGCTGCAACTTGAGTACGGCCATGTTGACGTCACTCCAAGCAACCAGAAGCGGCGACTGGGCAAAGCCACCTTTTATAGTCACTGCGTCCGTTAAATTGATTAGAGCAACCGCAGCAAAGGTGACTGATTGGGGGAGTCGCTGCCTGATTTTACGGCCAGAGCGAATTCCCTGACAGATGACGATCTCATAATTACGAACGCAGGCCGGGAAAATCCGGGCAGACGCATCCAACACCTGATGGCGATCGGGTTTTTTGAATCCATCTCGTTTCGCGATCAGAGAATGAGAGAGCGAAACCGAGCCGATGGTTGCTCCGGGGCGAGTGTAATTGTGGGCTTACCGATTTCCATATTTTGTGGGCGATTCTGGACTATATAAACCCGAACCGACGGGCCAACACCAAACAGTTCTCTCTAAGCACTTGTAGCAACGGCAGCAAACGGATTGAGATGTTCATCAAGCTCCTATTAATCAGCCAGGTGGGTGTGAGATCTTGACCTGGCCATAACAGATCACTTACCTTTGCTTTGCTATTTTTTACGTTAGCTTCTGGCGCTAGCCTTGGGCCAACTGTCGCTCGAAGAGGCTAAGAAACTCATTGATGATGCCTCGGCTTACAGCGACGAGGAGACGGGGGATGACACCCATCAGCCAGAGCCGCACCATCCACCCCAGTACAAGCCCCACTACGAGCCTCATCATCCACATAAGCCCGTGAAGACCACCACCACTACTCCAGAGCCCGAAACGACCACAGAACTTCCATTGGTGACGGAGAGTACTGCCTCAGTTGCTCCCGATGGTTTGGGCCAGCTGGATGAGGGATTGGGCCAGGTGGTTGCCGGATCAGCGCTTGCAGAATCCACTACCACGCCGGAACCGGAGCCAGAGACCACAACCACTACGAGCACCACATCTACCACCACAACTACGACAACGCCAAAGCCCCACAAGCATGAGCTGACCCCCTATGCCCACCCATACCCACACCCTTACCCGTACCCACAGCCATACCCTTACCCCTACCCATATCCCCATCAGCATCCGCGTCCCTATGGTCAGTCTGGACCTATCTTCCCCGCAGCGGAACCCAAGCCTGAGTCAGAGTCTTCGCCTCCTGCCGGAGGAGCCGGCCAGAAGTCGCCCGAGCTGAGTGGCTATCCCTCGTATCCAGGCTTCAGATCGCCGTACTCTCCTTACCAGCCACCTCTCTTCCAAGGACACCCTGGATTCCCGCATTTCGGATACCCTGGAGCGCACAATCACGAAGAAGACTCTGGCGAGGATAAGGCCATGGACCACTCCGAGGAAGGGGACGATAAGAAGCCGGAGGATGTGCCGATGAGGCCACCTGGCTATGGCTATCCATCAATCTATTTGGTTCCCCGACGTCCAGTAATCACTGTGCCCAGCTATCCAAGACCTAGTGGCTACGGTTATGGACGGTACTAATACTCATTAGAGAAAAAGCTTAAGTCATTAAATCAATTTTATGTAAATAAATACTATTCAAGTTATATTTAAATAATCCTCAAACTATTAAGTGTTTCTATTTCTTCAAGCTGTGGGGGTGGATTGCCTCTGTATACATTATTTGGAATTTGAATTATGACAAATTCCTAAGAATATAAGCAAGGAATCAAAGTGTATGTGCGCTTCGACAATCTTATTGATTTGAAATTTATTTAGTCGTGCATTTCCCGGGCTGATAACCGCGGACCCCGACTCTCTCACCTTATGATTCCAGTCAGACGGGTTGAGTGCGGCGCATATAATTGCGGCGCATTCCACCTAGCCACCTCATACTTCTGATGACCGTCCGGAGGCTGAGACACACTCAGTAGTTGACTGCGAGATGCTGCCGTTCCGTGCCAGCCATGCGATAGGCCTCCTGTTGATCGCTCAGGGGGTAAGAGCAATTTGGTAAATTCCAGAATCAAAAGCTGATTGTTTTTCCAAATATTACAGCTCTGTCTATCATTGCCAGTGGTGTCGGAGTCAAAGGTGAGTTGAACAGCGCAGCTTTAAGCCGCTTTCTAATTATGGTTTTCAATATTTTCAGTCGAGAATTGTCCGGGATACAGCCGACATACCCACAGAACTGTTCAAGCCAGTGGGTACAAATGAAGGATACCATGAAGCGAGAGGCAATTCAACTGGTGCGTCGGGGGGATCAGATGAGCCTGTTCGTTTTCTGGAGGTGACACCAAGACGGTCCACTGGAAAGTGAAATATATTTACTTACTTTATTTATTTCCTATTACTAAAGCGATCCAATGGCGGAGTGGAAGTTGTGACTGAGGAAAATGACGAAGAAGAAGAGGATGACTATCCAGCTCAACCATTAAGTCGCCAAAACCCACGGAGGATAAACGGATATCCCATTCCTGTGAATATAATTAATAAACAATGGTACTCCCTGATAATCCATTATATACTTATTTTTTAGCAACCCATTTACGCCAATGCCTACCAAACGGATCCCAGAGGAGTACCCAGATTTTCACGACCTGAAAGCTCCATAATAAGCGGGCAACCGCTTTCCAGTAGATCCAGTTTCAGTGGCCCTAACATTAGACAACCTTTTAATGACAATGATTTCTATAACAACGGGATGTCATTGTTAGAAAGTTCGGTAATAATTATTTGCACTTTTCAGTGTCCACATCGGCTAATGAATTTCATTCCAGTTACAAAATTCGGCAATACCGAATCACATTAAGAGGCAGTTTTTTAGCAATGGTCCAAGCGGTGGTATCGGCGGTTCATCGAACAACTTCTACCGTTCCGAGTCTTACAGCTACAAGTCCGATGGCCGGGGACCCCCGCGGATCGAGCAGAACGTCTTCGACTCCCGAGATGGACTTGGAGGATCTTCGATGAGAAACTTTTAGCCAATTGCAAATAGATTTCTATAATAATCGGCTGACGATGTAGGAATACTAAAAAATCGTTGCAAAATAAATAGAATAACACAAGTTCATTGAAGTCCATCAAATTCAATGTCATCACCCCTGCCAGCAGCAGGCTGATAACTGACTATTGCCTCTCTACGATTTCCAGATAAACTAGTTGCAAACAAGTCTCAATATACCAATCAGTCCGGAAGCTGGAAATTTGTAAACAAATAATAAATAAATTACAGGTTGCCAGAGGTGTTGTAATATATTTTTACCCCTGCAGGGGGTATATCATTTGAGTCAAAAGTTTGCAATGCAGTTAAAGAGTTATTTACAAACCTTTGAAGTAGGTGTATTCTGTATCAGCAACAGCAGCCGAGTCGATCTACCCATGTCCGTTTCTATGCAAACTAACCGCACAGTTTTATAGGTATCTGAATAAAACGCATCAAAATAATCATCTTTCCAATGCAGGTAGTAAATGAGTCGGAGTGCATTGTATTAGACCACTATTTCTTTTAACTGTCGTAAAATAATTAAGAAAAACAAATTTTCAGCATATTTACATCTACTTTGAGATCTGGCGCCATGTTTTGTGATTAATTAAAATTATTTATTAACTAGTATACATAAACTGTGCTTACAATATAATAGCTAATTGCTTGATCAGCATCACCAGCCATGTCCGTCTGTCCGCCTGTCTGTCCGTCTGACTGTCCGTCAGTCCGTCTGCCTGTTTATATGCAATCTAGTCTGTCAGTTTTTGAGCAATCGGCTTGAAACTTTCAGCATAGTTTTATATCTTTTTCAAGTAGTATATAAGTCGAAACGTCCGAAATCGGACTACTATATCCTATAGCTGCCATGGAAATTATCGGGAAAAATTGGCATATTTTGTAATTATTTAAGATATTTGAATCAAATTTCATTTGCACACCTATAATATGATTATAGCCACACCCTAGAATTTCATTGAAATCGAACCAATATTTCACATGGCTTCCATAGGAAAGATCGCACTAAATTCATATTTTACATATGCATTTTACATTTTACATACATTTTACATTTTACATGCTCTTTTTAAACAATAAGAGCAGTTTGGTAACATTTTCATTAAAATCGGCCAAGTATATCTGATAGCTACCATATAAACTTATATGCGAAACAGGGTGTTTCGTGTAATTTATGCTCTTAGTATCAATATCTTGTTTAATAAGTAATAAATTATCTGCAAGGTTATATCAACTTCGGATCAAAACGGAGCCAAGCTCTAATTGGAGGCTTAAGCCAAACCTCACCACTTGAACCATATCAACTTCGGCTCCGCCCCGAAATTAGCTTTTCTTACTTGTTTTTAATTAAGATCCCAATCTTAGGCTATCTCATATATTTTTTATAGGAATTATGAGTTATTATTTGGATAATCGACATATTTTGTTACTTTTTTACTATTTTTATTTTTTAAAAAGTGGCATAAGAAAATATACCAAGTATATCTCTTAACTATCGACAGAGTTGAAACATAATATAATTAGTTAAAATAAATCACTTTCGACTAATAATTCTAGTTTCTCATAGGTATCCTCTTCGTTTTTGAAGTCCTTAAACCACTTTAAGAATTCTTTGTTTCTTTCCAATCGACTTTCGGACCAAGTGCTTATATAATCCGCCAACTTTTGTTCGATCCTCTGCAATGCCTCTGCCACTTGGTCCTCCATTTTCCTTTGAATATCTTCACCTCCGTACTGCTCAAATATGGCCAAGACAATCTCCTCCGCTTCCGAGCTGAGCTCTGAGCTATCCAACGTGTCGTGGAGGCTTGTGATATCCTCCAAAGCTTCCCTTATTCTCTCCATTTCGAATGAGTCCTCAATATCCATAGGATTCAAGACATTAACGAGCTCCTGACACATCTCAAGGAGGACGCTCTTAGAGTCCGGAGGTAGAATGTGCTCCGCCTGATCTATGACCCGCTGGAAAAAGTCTTTGAACTCTTCCAATTGTGTCGTGGCCAGCTGGAACAATTCATTGGCCACTTCGTATTCCAACTGCAGCCTCGCTGAGATTGGAGCTGACCACTGTGCGGAATAATGAAACTTAAGTCGTTAGCCTAGGGGTCAGGGGTCAAGAGAGAGAACTTACCGATGACTGCAGAGCAGACAGTGCAAACAGGAAAGACCACAGCGCTCTGTTAGCCATTGTATCCTAACTCTAGCCAGCAGAGATTTGTCTCAGGTTCTTATATAGTCACCGATTTCTTACGTGATCACTTTGTAAAAACAACTACGCCTTAATAATAAACAATCTGCGATTGCGGGATCTTCGGCACACTATAATCAGTCCTCGGCCTGCAACGAGCGTGATAAGAACGTTTTAGTCAAATGCCGCCCCCTGTGGTATTCATCTCGATCTTGCTATTGTCGGTAGGTGGCATCCGTCCGACTTGCATCCATTCCTCATCCAATACTACCCCCAGCTCCAGTTGACATGTGTCTCGCCGCGGAGCGACAGCCTCCGGGAGCTGCGCAAGCTGATGCGGCAGCAGGATGAGAGTACGAGCGTAGCCCCCGCCCTTCGGTTCGATGAAGACATCACCGCGTGGGCCCGAGGCTTGGAGCAGTTGGGCCTGGCCATGGCCCAGTTCGTGGAGCAGTGCCGTCAGCCGGAAAGTGACTGCCAGCAGAGGCGTGTCCTGCGACGTCTGCGAGTCCTGCGACACGACTATACTGAACTAAAAGCTCGACTCGAGGCCCTGGAGGTTAAGTTCGTGGGACGGGTCAGTGATCAGGAGGCCATGGATGCCACGCTGCGAGAGGTCAAGTTAGTGTTGAGAGAGTACGATGAAACATTCCAAATGATCAAGGAGAAAACCTACAAGTTGGTGGGCCAATAGGAAAATAAATCCATACTATAGGAAATCAAATGGAAACGGAATTCTTTTCTTTTTCTTGTGGCAGTGCAAATTTAGGAATTGCAAGGCTTTATGTGCCAGGCGCGCAGAGAGTAGAATAAGGTCAATTAACTATGTGCTTGTAAAACTGACACCTGTTCTACATTAAGTACAGCTTGAAAATATGCAATACAGCTTAAGACTGTGGCTTTCATATTCTTAAAATCTAAAGCCAGAAAGTATGCTTTCAAGATCCATGCTAACCTATTTTAAATTTTATGACGTCAGCGCTCAAATGGGAGAAACACATTTAGGCAAATTATATTTCCAAATTTAACAAATTTAAATGATATGAAATTGTTGTTCTAAAATTTAGTTGTCCTATTATTTTGTATTGTAAAGATTGTTGTTGTAATAATATGGTCGTTGTTAAAAAATTGTTGTTGTTGTAGGCAACATAATGAACCCAAAATTGACTTCTGACATCACACATTTTTCAAGTGCATGACTTCACGCACCAGGCGCTCGGAAGTTAGCAGAAGGCCGGAAAATTAACTCTGGGCCTATACTATAACATTATCAAAAACCTGTGCCATATTTAATACAACCCGAAAATATGCAATACAGAATAAAACTGTAGCTTAAATATTCATAAAAAGTATGCTTTATAAATGCATGCAAATGCATACCCTCACTATTGGAAGTACCTTTTTTAAAAATTTTGTAACACCCTGAAAGTATGGTATGCTATTTCACAATTCAGCGTAACAGCAAGAACCAATCTAGACTGTATGTATATACATATGTATGAGCGCAAAATCAAAAAAAAAAAAAATAAATAAATACAGATGATCCAATGTTCAAAGGTTCAAGGGTGAGGCACTTTGAGTGAATTAAAACTATATATATTTTTGTATGCTTTTTATTTATCACAAATTTAATAGGATGATTACCAAGTCCTGAAGACTCATTTTAAAAATTATATAGGAAATCGTGTTGGCCACGAGTGAGAACTAAGAGCTCCTACTAAAGCACACTCCATATACCCGTTGCCACACCCTCCAGCAGAGCCTTGGCCAGCTTGGTGTAGTCCATCAGCTGGAGCTCGGGCAGTTGCCCCTGAAGGGTTCGAGGGAATTCCAGGTAGTACGTGACCACGCTGTCCCTGCTTTCGCTGGCCCAGTGGGTGATATTGGTCATAAATTCCAGCCTGTCCTGCCGGCTGAGTCGCAGATACTTGGCCAGATGTGGCTTGACCTTGGCAAAGAAGTTCCGTATGGCTATCTTTTCGCCGGGCAGAACCTCGACGAGCAGTCTATCGGGAGTTTGGTGGGCCATCAGCTGGCTGTTGATCCAGGCGAAGATGTAGTACGCCGTGCTGTAATAGTCCTCGTTCCCCGAAATGGAGTCCAGGTCCTCGAAGTACTGCCTGTCGATGGCATCGCTGGCATTCAGATGCGGCAGCCGCTGGCGGGCATCCTCGATGGTGGTGTGGAGCACCTGGTTGAACAGTCGCTCGACGGCCTGGACAGTGGGCCGGGCGAGGGAAGTGGAACGGTCGCGGATCTGGACTGGATCGGCCAGGGTCTGGCAAGCGGAAAATCAATAAATGAATTATCTAATCAACTTGAACTCACTCACCAGGCAGATAAGCCAGGGGGCCCAGCATGCGATGCTGATAAGAAGCCCCGGACTGCGCTCTGCTCTAGCCATGCTTCCGTGACCGCTGCTCGACGGAGACTGATCCCAAGCAAAGACCCCGCCCCGATGGATGTGGTTTTCGGTTTATTTCGTTTTATTAAGCGCGAGTAGAAAATATCTCAAGAGTTTGTATATTCAAATAGTGTAGAATGAGCAAATTATTGGCTGTAAATGTTCGTTTGTTTTCGATTACTTATTTAAGCTAACTAGAAAATAATGTTACTAATAAGTTGCACACACAATTGCCATTGGCAATTACCTTTGCAAATTGCACACCTCGACCTATACTTAAGTTATTTCCTAGCTGCTACTGCCTTTCCGTTATAGGCTTTGCGGAATCTTTGTCATGAGTGTGACTATATATATACTCATGTTCAGCAATTATTGGCTTACATTGTAATAGAATTAAGGGACTTTTTCTTGATAAATCGTACAATTACTGCCCAGCATTCGTATCTGTTTATGTAGTTTTGTATATTTGTTATGGGGCGTAGGGAGTGTTTTCAATTTTACAAGTTATTTTTATTTCGTTTGATTGAACAAATTATCCAAATATCCCAAGATCTTGGAAATATGTATGTAGAGGTTCTGATAGTTTTGGCACACTTACTTTATCAAACACAAATAGCTTAAGTATTAAAGAGCTCACTACTACATTGTCTTCCAGGCAACATTTAAAATTTTAAAAAGCCAAAGTAAGCCAGGTTCCAAAGCGAATTATGTCAAGCTTTCTTTTAATTAATATTATCAAATTATCAAAGTTCTTTGGGCTTGCCAGATTTTGACTTAAAATAAATACAAATATGTCTTATAATTGTGGTAATTCCTTGTAAGATTATCTGTCAAATGGATTTATTAAAATAAAACCACGAATATTTAGGTATGAACAAATTTGGTTTAAAAGCCAAATACATTTCATGTACTCTAAAATATATTTAAACAAGTAAGAAAGGCTAACTTCGGGCGGAGCCGAGGTTTATATACCCTTGCAGATAATTTGTTACTTATTATAACAAATTTTGATAAAATATAACATGTATAATG
>JAEIIU010023873.1:0-24712 GCA_018874675.1 Drosophila baimaii | reverse complement strand
TTTAGGTAATTTTTCCTAAAATTCTAGGTAATTTGAACACCTTTTAGGTCATTTTTTTCTCTGGGTGTGGGAACACAACAGAACCACAAGAATAGAAAATGGCAAGCTAAGAGCACAGACGGGGGAATACACTCCTATTGATTTTAAGCAAGATTAAGTGCGCTTTTTACGGGTTCTTAATTGTTAATGTGATGGATTCGTTGACACTTGGCATTTGAATTTATTTGCACTTTTTTCATGAGGTGTTCCTATAATAAATTAAGTATCTTTAAGTATTTAAATAAATATACATACACTGAAATAATATTATTAGTTGGAAGTTTAACTTATTACCTTCTCACCTGTTCATCACTTTTACTTATAAATACCAATCCAACAGACAAAGTCTGTCTAGATAGGCTCGTCTGCTGATGCAAAATATAGTCTCCATAGATACTCTTACCTCACTGCATTATTCCTGGCTGCTGATAAAAAAGATAATACCCCTTGCAAAGGCATAAAAAGAAAGGTACTTTGGAAAATGGAAAATCATAACTCGTCACTCAGTTCCTCGGCCCACTGCCCCATACTACCTCCGCAATCCACAGCGAAGGCATGCTGCCTCCTGCCGACTCTACACAAAGTTCGCCGATGACTTTAAATTTAAACCCCCTCCTCCTCCCCCTCTCCCCACACACACTCCGGGAAAGCGAGAGGCCGGGAAAAGGGGCGGACACAGCACCGCCCCGTGTGGCCCGCAATGGCTGTCATATGCTAATTTCCATATGGTCAACCCTTTCGGAGGCAACGACCCAACGAAAATTTTAATAATTTTCACCGAAGTTTTCGCCAGGCTGCAACTTTTCCCTCTCTCCTCCCCTCACACCCCCTCTATCTCTCTCTCCTTTGCGGGCTAATTGTATGCTAAACGTTTCAGGGCGGCGCGCTGGAGGAGTGTCGCCCCGGCAGAGGCGTTGGGAATTGGAGGCTTTCTGGGGATTTGGAGGCGGCTGGCGGCTGGCGGCTGGCGGGTGGTTTTAGCCAAAGTTTTTGTGGCACGGGCACGCTGGGGGACACATGAGACATCACGGGGGCGGATGGATGGCTGTCTGGAGGCAGGGCCATTACGGCGGGAACAATGCCTATCAATATGATAGTCGGTTAATGGCTTTAATTGTCCTGGCCATGTGTGGGGAGATGGAGTCCCCTTAGATACAAAGTATCGCCTAAATTCTCTGCCTGCTTGTATTTAAAAATTTAGAATGAAAACTTCGGAGGGGAGTGTAAAACGTGTAACTCATGCAGAATTTAAAGTAAAGTGTAGCCTGGCTTTGCCTTAAAAACCAAACCTACTCCAGGATTGCGAAAGCGACATCAATCATTGAAAAAAACACAAGTTTGGAAAGTGGAAACAACGGCAGAAGGGATACAGAGAATTCTTCCATTACTGTCAGACGCGGAGCTCAAGCCTTCAGAGACCGACACGAAGGACGAACTCCGGCCAGGCCCTACCTCACCTCCCTCCCTCCCTCCAACTCGGTGGCTGCAATTTCGAGCACACCAGCAAGCAAGGCAAGGATATTTTTCACTTTACTTTGCACGCTGCCAGCCAAAAGGAGCAGCATGGACATGGGGGGACGAAAAGGAAAGCCACGTCTCTCGCATGACAGCACTGAGCGGAAATTATACATGGAATTCACGGCCATGGCCGACGCCACTTGTTGGCCTCGGCCCAGGGCCCGTGGTCCCCGCCCGGGTCCTGGACTTCCTCCTGCGATGTTGCCAATGTTAATCGAAGTCGGGTGCAGGCGAACAGAAAAAAATTCGTTCGGTTCGTGGCGTTATCTCACGTATTGGGGCAGACATAAAAACAAATTACATGTAGCGGGCCGGGGGGAAGTGCTGCTTAAGCGGCTTTTATGTACAGAAATTGCAAATGGCATTTGTCTCTGTCGCTGTCCTTGTGTTGAGCCATTTCCGGTGTTATGACTGTAGCTTCCGGCTGGCCCTTTGTTCTGTGTGTGTGCGAGTGTGTGTGTGGGCCATGAGCCAAAGTGCAGAAAAAGTTTATCAATATTGAAAAGTTGTGGCGCATATTTATTGTTGTCTGCCCCCGATCGGCTCCGGGGGCACAGATACATGGTCATAGATGTAGTCATAACAATAAACTGGGTTCATAAATAAGTTATTAGTCAGTGTGTCTGTCTATCGGCAATGCTCCATCATTCGGGTCGGGTTTATTGGCCATCAAATGGTGGCCAGGAGCGCTTTCCCCGCCTTGGTAATATTTTAAACCACTTCTTGGCCACTTTTTTGTATTTGAAATGTACGCCCTAAGTACGTCTTAGCGGCCATCAAATATTTAACACTGTAATTACATCAGCCCCCAATAATTATCCCATTTCCATTTCGTTTGCGTCACCAACTTAAAATTCGCTTTATTACTTATTCATTATCCCTGGCACTGAACCTTCCTCTAAACAATATTCATTAATGGAAAGGGTTGCCAATACCGCTCTTCGAGTGAAACTTTAAACCAGAGACGAGACGCAGAAGTTCCTGATTTGTAACTCAACTCTTGAAGGAACTCCGCGTCCGTCGCCGTCTCCGCCACTTTGGCAAATGGAATTCCTTTTATTTGATTTGATGGTCGCCTTGCGTGACAGTAATTACAAAATAAATGCAAACATCTGCAGCAGATCACAGGGAAAGTCACGGGAGGAAAGTGTTTTCCTGCTCCTCGGGGGATGAGGGCTGCACATGTGGCCGGGGACTGGGTGGCAACTGGCACGGAAAGCTGTGGCAGTTGAGGGTGGGCCTTCCTTGAGGGTCCTTCGCCCATTGTTGTTCTTGGTAATTCGAGTGGCGATGCACACACGAGCCCTTCGCTTTTGATGGATCGGCCCGCCCAGTTGCAGTCGGGAGAAGGCACAGGCAGCCCGGGCAACGGAGCGTATTCGATTACATGTGTAAGTTCCGCTTAAGTTTCTCGCTCTTTGTGACAAATTTTCGACAACAGCTGAGGCCAAGTGGCCGCCCACCTTCGGAGCTTCGTAGTGGCCCACCTTCCGGCTGACTCGGTCTATCAATCAAGGCGCAGGACGACGCCCCGGCCCCGGGTCGGAAGAGCAATCATAAAACTGCCATTAAGCCAGAGACGAGCTCTATCATAAATCTCCATCGGTAATCTTGGGGCAAACACTCAAAACTTGCATTATGCACTCGGGCCCTAACCCCGCCGCTCCTGGCCAGCTGTCCGCCCCCTCCTCCCGTCGGATATTTACGGTATTAACATATTGTTTACTTTCTCCTTTATCTGCGAGTGCAGCAGCGCCCGTCGTGCCACAGCCACCGCTGCCACCGCTGCCACATGCCCCGCCACCGCCCGACCCTTGTTGATTTTGCAATTTATCACACGAACTTTTTGTGTCGAAGCGGAAACGGAAATGGTGCAAAAAGCGAATGCGAATCGTGGTCACAGCTAATGGAGCCAATAGCAGTATATAAAATATTAATATTAATAATAAGTGCTCGATGAGGGGAGTGGGGGTATCCTTCCGGCGCCCCTCACACGAGGTCCTTGAGCGAGAGGCGCCCCACAAAGGGCTCTCTAATAAAGCCACCAGCCCCAAGAAACAACAACAGGAACAGCACTCGAGCGGCCGAAGTTTGCTCTCGAAGTGTGAGTGAGTGAGTGAAGTGCATGTGTCGGACATTTTGATTAGCTTTGTGACTGGACGTCTGCCGGAAACGGCGATACAACAAAAATTTCCTCCTCTGACGGAGAGTTCACACTCTGGAGGTGACTGGGTTGGCACCCTGCAAAATAAGTGGCTGAAGGTGGCAGCTATTACAGAATCCCCTACGCCGAAAACTCAGCATTCAGCAGTAGCTTCGCCACTTTTAGTTGTTCTTTAATGAATCTGATCTAGAATTTGTATACTATTTGGAGTCGACAGCACTTTCTTCTTCCCTTATTGTCTTCTAGGAATAATATGTATTTTTATACCCTTGGAAGATATTCTAATATTAGTCGGATGCAAAATGTCCAAACCAAGGATCGGTTTAGCCATCTTTGCGTCCGTCTGTCTATCTGTATATCTGTCCGTACATTTATGTGTTTCTAAGCAAAATAGTCTAAAAAAAATCCGACGACTTCTACTCCTTATAGATTCCATAGAAACAAACGGAAAATGCTATGAAAATGTATCTAACTTTTGTTATTTTTGAACATATACGCATATAACTTGAGATATATCCTTACATCTTTTATGATTTAAAAATAATGTTTTTAATGTTATCAAAAATCGATGATAACTTATTTCAAACTTAAGTAAGGTCCATCGTGGATTGTCGATTATAAAATAGGTTCCTCTGGATAGACTAAATCAACGCGACTTTTTTTAAGTTTCAAGAATATAACTATTACTATATTAGTATTCAAATATACATTAAAAAAAATAGAGTATATAATCAAAGTTTTTTATTAAACTTTTATAGTTAAAAATGTTTTTTTTTAATTTTAAATATAACATTCCACTAAAAGTATCTAATGTTATTTTAATTCTTAGCTTCAATAGAAATACAATTTGTCTTACGCTTTCCTTCGGAAGGTTTTTATCTGGTTTTCTCTTACTTTCTCTATATATGTATCTCACTGGGTCTTTCAATCTATGTATTTCTTGATATATCTCTATCCATCTCCCTTTTCTAACCATTTCACTCTACTGTTCCCTACATAATCGCAGACGATAAATACAGGCACTATGGTCGAACTTGCCTCAGTCTGTCCCCGACTTTCCTTGTTCACATCTATAGTAAAAGATATACGTAGCTCTATTGACCCAAAAATATCACCTTACCACCCTAACCAATGTGGACAACCCTGAGGTTAACATCCTTCCTTAACACACCTTTAATTTAAATTAATTTTGTTCATCGATTCTATCGATTGTGGGCCATAACAATCGATGTTCGACTACTTTTACAACCATCGATAATGCTATCGACAGTATTGTCAACACTGAGACCAGCCAGTTAGCTATGTACTCCTAACTCCGGCTCTGTGAGCGGCCCTCAAAAACATAACAAATATCACAGCACACACACACACACACTTGCAGGCGCCACCACTCGACACCACCCCCTCTTCACCCACGCTGCAAATTGCTTAGCATACTTTACGGCTTCAATTGGCAATTGGCAGCCTTTGAATTTCCTTCCAGGCCCACTCCTTCCCCCCGCTCCACTCCCCTACCACCCCTCTCACACACACGCCCCAGGCAAGAGGCGCTTGACACGGGGGCTGGCAGCAGGCAGGAGGCACAGCCCCCAAAGACTGGCGCCTACCTGTGTCAGCTGACAAGTTGCCAACTTCTGTTGTTGTTGTCGGTTCCTGGGTATTTCCACTCCTTTTTTTTCACAGTGCGGTTCCGCTCGGCAGCCGCCTTTAAGGCTGGTAGGGGCTATCGAGGGTCGGGTGAAAAGAAATGGTTTTGATTCTTGGCTCATAAAGGGAAGCGTATTAAAATGTATAAGGGTTCATTATAGCTTTTATAAAAAAACATAAGTAGGTATATTTCTTATTAAAAACTTTTTATTAGCAAGAGGCATTCGTTTCAGGTAAATTTATTGAGTACAAAATAATCTTAATTATCATATAATATCATATATGATATATATATCATATCTTCATCTTATCAGTACCTGAAAAGGTATTCATCACAGCTATTTACATATTTCTAAAACCAATTCAAAATAAGAATAAAGACTTTATTCTACTTTTCTGACTTTACTTTGCTTCCCCATAAGGTAATATCTTATGATGTAGTGTTAAATTTCTCTAGAATATATTATATATATATCATATCCTCATTAACTCCCGTAAAGTCTCAGCTAGTATCCCAGAATTCCTTGGTTACCCCACTCCGTAACTTTTTTGCGATCCTTCCTTCAGCAAACGCAATTGAGGCAACGCCAAACTGAGTTTTGATTGAAATATTGATGGCAATTTTAGCATAGTTTGGATACTCTTCCTCTCTCTCCCCAAGCCAGGTGACTTTACCTAGCGTTTTTCAGTTGCGAGGCGGAGGTGTAAGCTCCAGGTGTGTGTGGGTGGCGAGAGGAGATGGAGAGGAGCCTCCAACGACCTTTTCAATCGACTCTCAACAACTTATGACAGCCTGCCTTATTATGACTGTCACGGCTGTCAGGGAGGAACCCTTTTCCCTCGGACCTCGGAATATATTTTCATTATGCCAGGGCGCTCGCATTGTATTTCCCCTAGCGTCTTTAAGCGATTTTCTATTTGTTTTTCCGAGCCTGGCCTGCGCTCGCTTCTGACAGGTCAGACAGTTCAGGTGTAAAATAGTTCGCCACGTCAGGCGGCTGCGTTTCCAGTTGCCTATCTCTTTTCACGCTTAGCCGCTTATTGATTTTCCAACACCTTCTGCTTCTTTGCGGACGTCAGAGCCATCAGTCTGACGTCTTGACTTTAAGAACACAGAACGGAGCCCACGCGGTCAGATGTAGGGATGGAATGGAGGTAGGTCCGTTCTCCTCTATTTTTCATTATTTCCCATCGAGTCTTTGATCTGGACCTGCCTTGGGTTTAGCTTGAAGTCATGGATTTTGAGGAGATCCAAGACAAGGTGAGACGGTGTCCTCTTTTGTCTTTAAATCCTCTCTCTTTTTACAAATCATTTTGTGTAATTACTTTGGGACACGGCGGTGACCTTTCTGCAGAGACCAGACAGTGACTGGCCAAAAGAAAGGGACTGGGACTGGAGAGTGTGTATGAATGCTTGAGAAATCTATTATAATTCATTTTAACAGCTGAGAAATCAATATAAGAAATGCAGAAATTATTATAATAATTATTAAAGCATAGTTATCCCCATTTTTAAGTTAACTTATCTCTCAGATACATCCCCTGCATATCGACGGAAATAACCACCCAATATGGGCCTCTCAGACGCTCGGAGACAAAAGTTGAGAGCTCACTTTCAAATCCTCTAACTGATAGCAACAGTTGGAAAACTTTGTAGACATTAAATCGTTCCAAATATTGCCAAAAGGTGAAAAGAAAAACAACGACCTCGTCTCCCCCGAAATCCTCCACAAATCCCCAGTGACAAAACGAGGAAAAAACTTGCCCGGGTGATAAGAAACCCTTGGCTCATGCTGCTCGATATCGCATCGCCGTTGCCCTCCCCCTTTATTAAGTCAACAATTTGATATGCATTTTTTGTTTTTGTAAATACTTACATTACATTACGCTCTATCTCGGGTGGGCTTTGGAATTTTCAAAGTTACGCTAAGCTTTCGGCGCTGCAACTTTTGACAGCGCTTGATTGAATGTTTGGCAACGACATCGGGGATTAGCGGAGGGGCCTGCCGGGCTGGTTATCTGAGACGGAGGTCCGCTGGGGCCAGCGCGACAGTCTATTATGGACAGAGTTGGCCCTAATTGGAGTTGGAACTTGCCCCGGTGTGGGGGGTGGGACATGTGCGGGCCCTGTGGATGGGAATAGTTTTTTTTACCGAGAGAAGGGGGTTTTTTTTATTACCAGCATCAGCAGGCGAGGTGATCTAGCCATGGAAAGTCAGCATGGGATATTCCGTTAATGGAAATCGTTAATTTGACCCATGAAGGTGCATTATATTCGTCATAAAAATCACTCAATCTAGCATGAATACTGTTAGCTGAAACTCATGAAGAGTAAAAAAAGGACTTTATACATATTTTGTCAGCTGCTTTTCCAGACGAATCGATCTAGCCATGAAAAAGCAGCGGAGTGGTTTCGAGAAGTGGTTTAGTTCAACCCCATAAAGTGTATAAAATACATTGTACATATTCGTTTGCAGCATTTCCAGGCGAATCGATCTAGCCACAGCAGTGTGTTTTCCGTTTGTTTGACAGCATAAAGTATATATATTCGTCAGAAGCGTCAACAGACGATTTGATCTAGCCATATACACATATGCATAAATTTGAGACAATGAAAAAGAAAAACTTAAATTTTATATAAGAAGTATTATTTTTTTAATCTTATCTTATTATTTTAATTGATCATTTTTAATAAAAAAATGTAGATTCTTTGTAGTTTCTGTGATTAATAAAATCCATTTAGAAATGTGTGTGTTTTCGCAGTCGTAGAATAATTTCAAATACTTTTTTATTTATTTATTATTATATTACTGTTCTTGTTCTATAAAAATTAACTGAAACTTAAGCAATATATAAACTTAGCCAAACAAACGAAATGTAATTGTAAATAACAATATGTAGATTGTAAAATATGCCGTCAAAAGGTTCCCGAATGTAAGAAATCTCTTTACATGGAACTGTAACTTGTAACCCCAAGAAGTTCCACCCGCCGGAATTACCTTGTGTAAATGCTTATCAACAGGCAGCTGCCGTCGTTCTCACTCTCTTTCGCCGCTCGCGCTTGCCGACTCTCTTCACCTTCTCTTTTACGGCACAAGCAACAGTGCGTGTTCCAGCTTCCACAACGTTCCGTCTTATACGCCGCATCAAGAGAGAGAGACATAGAGGCAGAGCTAAGAGAACCCCAGTGGAGTTATTACAAAGTAACGTTCAGTTTGTTTTGTTTGTGTGGGCGGGGGGTGGGTGGTGGGCGAGGGGTGGCGATGCCAGACTGCAATCAATAATTTTAAATATTTAATGCGGCTGCAGGTGAGAGTTGCTCACTTGAATCTTTTCTGTACACTCTAGCGGCGCACTTAGGCCCAACTCTGGCTCAGTGTTTAGGCTTTAATTTGGAGTGTAAGCCAGTGGGTGTGTGTGTGTGTGTGTGGAGTCGCAGTGGGAAATGTGAATTCCGGACTCACCTGGGCCAGCAACAACCTGCACTCGCTCCCAGTCCAAATGCGATCCACAAGTGCTCTTCTCTGCTGCCGCCTCTCTTCGGGTTTCGTTGAGTTGCGCGCTAACGGTAAAAGAGGTGCGCTCTTCGACACTCTCCTCTCGCTCTCTTCGCGGCGACAGGAAACGTCGCGCAAGGAAATCGCAAATGTTCCACGTCCACTTGCGTGTGTGTCCTACGGCGCTGGTGTGCGTGTGTGTGGGTGTGGATGACATTGTGGCGCTCGTTGGGGCAGCTCCAATTGTCGGTTCAGTAGTCGTTGCGAAACTTTTGCTGGAGTAACGTGTGGCGCAATTGGAGGCGTTTCTCCCATCGCCCATCTGTTATCGGTTATCGGTTATCGTACATCGGACATCGACTATCGGTTATCGATTGTCGGACCCATATTATCGATTATCGTTTCGCGAGTGCATGGCCGGGAAAGCGGTTGCCACTGATTAGTGTTCCGCCTTATCAGCGAGGACCCCAAGCTGATAACGGCTCTCCCGCAGGAATCTCCGCCAGATTCGCTCCAAAAGTTCAGGTGAGTCCTGGACCCCTTCCCCCGCCCTATAGGGCTTACCCCACCCGCATTAACTGCCGGCAACCCCCGAAAGTTGGCCGTAAACTGAGTTAGATAAAGTTAAACGTCGCCTAATGTCAATTTAATTATGTGAAAATAAAAGTTACTTGCGCTTTTTTCGGTTTGTCGGTTTATCTTAATGTGGCAATGTTTGTTATTTTACTTTATTTTGTTTGATGGATTCATTTAAAAAGTTTTATTACAAATTATGAACCAATTGCAACCGCTTCGGGCTAAAAGTGTGGGAATTAAGTGAGGTGTCGATGCTGGAAACTAACTTGGGTGGAAGCGCGATACACTCAGAATAAAAGATTACTCAAGCTTTACTTCAATTCCAAAGGTTAGGGTTTGCGGTTAAGAAACTCATTCATATATTTCTAAATTAAATAATTTATTACTAAAGATATATTTCTTGCTTAGAAACATTTATTTTATATTATAATTGCAAGTATATGCTATTATTTTTAAGTCAATTAATGCGTTTCAGGACTTTAATCTGAATTATAGGAACAATATGTGATTAGTTTTCTGTTACTAAGAAACCTCCTTACTGGAATACTTTTTCTAATACTGTAAAAAACGAGTACTGGTTGGTATTATACAAATCTATAACAATTTTTCAGATTAATTCAGACTTTTATTTATTAAAGTTCACCCTCACACATACCTATGCCCGAACAAAGAAGACAAACTTGAATTACTTAGTTGATTCCTTAAATTGAATTAAATTGAATTGAAAACCCGCAAACTCAGACAAATTATTCTATTGAGAATAGGATATATTTATATGTATAAATAAATGTATATGTTGTAGATGAATAACTATATTTTACAAAAGAACTATATATAAAAGGAGGACTGTCTAAATTAAAATAAAGAAAATTAAAATAATTAGAGACTTCAAGGTTTCCAATAACTTTAGAAACAACAAATTGTGTGAATGGTATACCAGCTTTATATGTATTAAGGTCATTCGATTTGTACCCAGCTTTTATGATCGTTATAAAAAGTCAATAAACACCAAAGTTACATGCTTAGGTCTTTAAAAACAGTCAGCGTTAAAAAAGTCAACGTTATGGCCCGATCGTTCCTACGACATATAAAAGATAGCTACTGCCATGTGCACACTCAGCCTGCAACGGAAACAAGTGAAACTGGAAGTTTCAACCAGATTTTTGTGGCTAAAAAACCGAAATACAAGTTCGCTTAGAAGCGAAAGACAGACATGTCTTGATCGACTCGTTTGCTGAAGCTGCCAACTTCTAAAAATAAATTTTAAATATTGTTTATCAGCCACAATGCACGTTAGAGTTGCCTTTGCGATGAATAAATACTCAAATATTTGTTCAAATTTGGTAAATGTCCGCAGGTCACTAATAAAGCTATTAATTTCTAAAGCCTATCATTATTTTGTGTCTCTCAACCCGAACCAACTGATTAGCCACAGCTATTCACAGGCCCACTGTTTACCCGGTCGAGGCCTTGGATATATGCTAACCAAAGCCCTTAAGAGGCGAAGAATACACTTTTAAGTGGCTACCAGTGCCACTGGTTGGTAAGCCATCGGAACATAAAGGCCCCGACTGTGGGCTGAACACGCCTCTCCGAGCCGATCTCTATGGGCCCTCAAAGAGATAGCCTCCAATAAGCCGGAAAGTGAACGTGGGAAAGCCAGGTCGCAGTTCCGTTTTTATCGGCGGCCACCACTAACCACTCCCAGCACACTCGAGTGCATTTGCTTTTAATTAAAGGAGAGAGTGCGAGTGGAAGGCCAAAAGTGACTTTTCAAATGGTCAAGCAGATAAAACTGCAATAACTATAAAGCCGGCTGGGGGTGAAATAAGTGTGCCACCAGTCGGGGCGATGGCTGGATGTGGAGCTGGGGCCGGAGAACCCAAACACGCACAAATTTGTTAAGCGGGTCACGTACTCCGGGAGAGGTGGAAGAGCCCGCCCACCCCGCCGGGTGTTGTCATCAACACGAAAATAAAAATCGAAAATTAAACTTGAAACGCGCAAAATGGCTACAAATGCTCCGGCGGCTGCCCACCTTCCCTGCTCCTCTGTCCTCTGCCCACTGTCCTCTGGCCCAGTGAAAATCGATTTCAATAAACTTTAATTCGTTTTCTTTCTGAAGTCATCGGTGGGAAGGAGGCCTTGAGAGTGACGCAACAAATTAAACGCCAATAATTTAAAACAATTGCCAGTCAAAAATATCAAATCCCGCCGCGGCGGCGCGAGCGAGACAGCGTTTTGTTTATGGCTTTTAAATCTAATTAAATTCCCATAAAGCGCGCGAGCGCGGCTAAGCAACAATGAAATAAAAGTAAATAAATAAAAAATTATTTTTAACTTCAAACGGTCAGAACGAGAACAAAACGCCGTAAAGACACCGAGGGAGGGAGGCCGGGCGAAGTGGCAAACAAATTGGACCCGACACCGAGGCCGAGGCAAACAGACGCAGAGCTGCGAACAGCCGGCGACAAAGGGTTAATGAATGCGTGTGACTGCCAGCGGAAGAGGCGTGCGCGGGAGCCGTAGCGGGGGCGAGGGCGGGCACATGGCAAATTGCCCTAATGACCTGCATTTTGCATTTGAACAGCGATTTATAAATTATTTAAAGGCAATTTAAGGGGGAGAGCGGTGTGAGAACTTTGCAACTGACATATGTCGCATGCGAGTCGCATGCGAAGCGCTGACAAAGCCCCCAAACCTGTTCAATTTATGGTTCACCGACCACTCATCGCCCCGTGCCTTATTCTCCATTCAGAAGCATTCAGAAGTGGTGGGGGGGTCAGCCGACCCTAATCTACCTGCTACCTGGAGTTACCTTTTGACCGGGTCTTGCTGCCGCACTCCAATACTTGGTAAACCACGCGTTTAGGGGTCCTTGTAGATGTCGACTTTACGGCTAGCACAAAAAGGCTTGAGTGCCACTTGATTTTATTAGATGGTTAGGTATTAATTCCAGTTTAAATTTAAGGATTTAATATAAATGTAGATTATATAGATTTATATCCAACTATATACAGCTTAACCTTAAGCTTCACATCTTTCAAAGACATATTGCTTGCTTCCTTCTGAGGGTTTAGCCTGCCTCCTTTGACTGCCTTCCTAGGTAGGAGATCCTACAGATATTTAATAAATTTATTAGAGACCCTATAATAAGAATTAAATATAATCTCTTATTATAAGTCTTTAATCTTACAAATGTCGTTCTTCTTATATTTTTTAAATCCCCCTGAAATTAAATCAAACCAGAAACTTTAACGGGGTCTTTAAGAGGTAAAGGTTTTTTGGCTTTAAAGTGTAGTACTTAATCGAGTATTAGACTGATAATATCGATAAATCGATACTGTATCGATATTTGATGAGAAGACCTATACATAAATAGCGAGATATATCAACGTTCTGATATATGCGCCATACAGAACCTTAGCTTAGTAACAAATATTATTGTTGAAAAGGAAATATATGTACATACATATATGAATATACATATATTGGAGATATTTAAACTTTAAATGCGAAGTATATTCGGTATTTCAAATATCGATATATGAAGCTACGATATCTTCGATATTGAGCTCGATAAATTGATCGATATCGGACAGTTCCTGTCGTTATACCTCTATTTTAGTAAACTGAAAGGAATTCGAATGTGTATAATAATGTACACTTTATAATTGTGGCTCCCCAGTAAGTCTCTTGCCTAATTTAGCAAAGATCAGTTCCCAATCGTAAATCGGTTGCTATATATTTAAAACAAGTTCTGAAACGAACCGTTAAAGATCCCCCTGCAACGACAGGTGTGGTGTCAATTGAATCGGTAATTTGTTGGAGAGCATTATTCACGTTCTGTGGAGTCATTCAACCACAACGGCCCCCGAAACCGGCGAGCACAATCACACAAAGCTCTGATAAGAACTGTGCGTTTGGCCTGAAGTGTTCGTGCGGTTGGGGGGGAGGAGAAGCCCTCCGTTTCAGATTCAGATTCAGATTCAGAACCAAATTCAGATTCCGATTCGTGAAAAGCTCCGGCGGAGGCGAGCAAGCTCATTGCATGTGCGCTGGCATATATAACAAGTAAATTGCGCTAAATTTACTCAGTCTCATTCCGCGTGCGTTCACTGGGAAAGATGTCAGCGATCGCCATACGCGCCTTGACGCCGGACGACTTCGAGGAGGTGGAGGCCTTCCTCGCCGTGCACTTCTTCAAGCAGGAGCCACTGATGCTGATCCCGCAGGCAGATCCCGCCCAGAGCGCGGTGATACCGGAGGAGGCGGAGCTGCACCGCTCCCTTCTGCCGCAGGGCCTCTCGCTGGCGGCCATCGATCGGAGCGACGGTGACCGCATCGTGGGCGTGGTGCTGGCCGGCGAAGTGGTGCCCGAGGATCTGGAACGAGAGTTCCAGGAGGTCCAACACAAGGAAGTCAAGTGCCTGCTGGACAAGATCCACAAGTTCCTGGCCGGCATCGAGCGGCGGGCCAATATCTTCGAGCACTATGGCATTGAGCGGGCCCTGTACCTCTATATGCTCGGCGTGGACACCTCTGTGCGGCGCCAGGGGGTCGGTTCGCGGCTGGTGGCCGCCACCATAGAGTTGGGCCGTGAGCGGGGATACCCCGTAATGTGCTCCACCTGCACGAACCTGCACTCCACGCGCCTCATGACCGCCCTGCACATGGAGTGTGTGCTGTCGCAGGATTACGCGGACTACAAGGACGAGAGCGGGCAGGTCATCCTACAGCCAGGCGATCCACACACCAAGGCCAGTGTGGTGGGCATCCGACTGTAGGGGCAAAGCACCAAAGAACACACTTAGCTAAGTAGACAATGGAATGGAAATTAGATAGAAGATTTATATTTAAGGGAATTATAATAATACCTTCCTCAAGGAATAATAAATATTTCATGGTAATTTAAAAGTAAAAGTTAAGTTTGTATTATCAGTTATTTGATAGTGTACCTCTACCCGGTCTTTGCTTATCTGGAACTTTAATTGATAAACCGCAACATTTGTCTAAAGCACCAAAAACTATGCTGAAAGCTTTGCTTATCACTTAATATTTTCTTTTTGAAAATCTTTGACATCTTTGACATCTTCCGATGTCTATTAAAACAACAGACAGTTATTTAAGAAACTTGAATACAAGCTACATTTACTAACTAAAACTACAAAAGAGAGGGTAATAGATCGAGAGTGTTAAATATAAACATCTTGTTCGTAACTTTATTATTAAACCATATTTAATGAATGTTAAATGTTTCTTCTTTTTAATTAATATTCTGCCTTTCTTCTGTCTTCCTTATTAGTGAGTGATTAGCTTAATTAAAGGCCATATACATATCTACACTACTCGTGTTTCAGTACACATCTTTGACATTTAATATACTGTTCATTTTATATAACACCTTTTATATATCAAGTACAAGTACAAAAGTATTTAATCTTAATATTCAAATGTCATGTCATTCCACATCCATACAATTTCTGGAAATGCCTTCAAAGTCATGAACCATATGTAACATCCACCAACTTTAAGGCTTCAAGTCCTAACCGAGGAGTAGAACTTTTCCGAGCCCAGCCCGCCCTCATTAACTTGCCCTCCTTCGCTGTATTTCATCTTTCTTTATGGGGCAATCGCAACGATGTCGGCATCGTGCTTGTTTTGCCTTTGTTGTTCTGCTTTTCGTACTAAAACTAATTGTTATTTTATTGTGTTTGTAATCCAATCCACGCCAACCGCATGCGATACATGCGAAAAAGTATCTACAAGATACACACATGCGTGGGAGCACCCCCCTCCTTCCCTTTGCTTTGCTTTTGGAGAAGCGTTGATTACGTAACAGCTGTGTTTTTAGTTAATGTTAGCGAAAGAAAGCTTTCTTTTCGCTCACTATCTAGGAACAACAAGAGTCAAGAGCTTTTCCGAAGTGATCGCCATGAGAGAGGAGCAAATCGGAAAGCTTCTGGGCATCTTGTATTATGATTTTAAGTTCCTAAAATTCATTAAATATCAATAATATTTGTAAAGAAAAAATATTGCTTTTTGGCACTTAAAATGCATATAAATATATTAAGAGTTCTAGATTATTTGTTTCGCAACCTTAAACTCTTCAATATTTAGTAATATAAATATATATAATATAAGTATAAACTCTCAAATATTTTTCTTATTTAAAATATCAAAAATTCCTCCTACCTTTCCTCACTTTTGCAAACATTTTCGACTCTAGCACAGCCTTCATCCGATAAATAACAAGCAGGAATGTCAAAAATGAGCTGGCCCCCAAAAAGAAACAATGGCCGAATTCACAGGCAGATCGAAAATATTGGGAAGGGAACCCCGGATGGCCAAACTCTGTCTGCAAATCGTCCAAAACCGACCAGAAACCAACATAATTTACATGTCTGCAGGATAGGTTCGACCGAGAGCGCCAGGAAGGCAAAGGACATGGGGCAGAGTGGTCAAGGGTGCTGTCTGGAGCGTATGTTCAGCATGTTATGCCAGACCAGAAACAGTTGTTGCTTTTCTCTCTGGCCGAGACAGACAGCATACAGTCTAAGCCGAAATTTAAGAATTTTCTTGCAGTTTAATACTGCGCCAGTTGATATGGAAATTTTAATAACATTCCGTTGACAAAGTGCCCAAAATTATGCACCAAAAATTAGGTGGAAAGGTGAAAAAAAAACGAGAGCAAGCCGCCGGTGTGACAGAGTCCATAAACTCACACCCACCCGCACCGCACAGTACAGTGCGCTGCGGCTACGGCGACCCAGCGGCATGTTTGCAAGGTCCCCGCAGTTTCAGGTGCACTGAAATATCTCCAATATTTGCTCTGGTGAATTTTTGATTTATGCCAGCAGAGCGTGACCTAAAATTCTGTGTTCGCACACTGCCAAACTAATTAAAAGTGAAAAGTTGACAACATTTTCTAGTTGAATTTTTGATTTATGGCGCGCAGTTGCCTACCGCAGCGAAAAATTTAATGAAAATTCAATCAAAGTTTGTGGCATTCTCCGCTAGACGGCCGGAGGGGCCGGGGGCTGTGGTGGGGCATTGCAACATATGGCTGGCCAGATGCCCCAGGCCCGGCCTCCGTCCACTTTGTTATTGTCCAAGTTGCCCTAATGAAGATTAATTTAGAGCAAGTGCTACTCTCTGCCTGAGCGTGAGTGTGGCTGATTGTCTATTAAAAGGCTGACTATAAACTAAGCAAGGCGGAATCGTATATGGACTATACTGATACTCAAATTTTATAACTTTATTAAAAATATTTTGCAAGCGAATAAAAGAGGAAGCTTGCATGGGTATGTAGGACAATCCTTGAATAATCCTTTGGATAAACGTATAACAATTTTAATAAGAGATGCCGCACAACATATGTTTCTTTTTTGCAGGCTGGCTCTATTATCTCTTAAAATTTCGCTTCAAAAGCCAAATAGAGCGGGCTCTAGAGCCAGCCGCTCACTTCTATGCATAAAGCGGAAGCTAACGACTGTATGTGAGCACACTTATTCCCACACATTCTAGATCTGCGCGCACACATACAGGAGCATTCTATTTGTAGATTTTTACGCTCTCATTGTTGTAAGAGCAAAGAGAGCGCAATTTTAATCGCTAGCCGAAAAAAAGCTTGCATTTGACAATTCAAATGTATGGTCGTTATGCATCTTGTTAGTAATATGTATTTATTTATACCGAAAACAATATAAAGAAAAGGATACGTAACGCAGTTCGATTCTCTTTTAGATTTTTTTATTTTATTTATTTTTGTTTCATTCATTTTGTTACTTAAAGCTTAAATAAGCCCCGTATACCTTTGTTAACTATGAATATAGGGAATAAAGAAAATTATCCATAAACGACGCACCAACTAAAATGAAAAATCTTGAAAGAAGCGACTGACTACAGACAACACACAGTCCCGACAACGAGAAAATCAGGGAAAGAAACCAATTTAGTCAATTAATTTTCGTTGAGTTGAGACTTACATTTATTTATTGTAACTATTTTTAGGAACTAGTTCGCATAACTTTTATCTCTTTAAAGGTATTATTATATAAATTATCATAAAAATATTTCTTTCTCTGATACCATCAAGGAAAGAGTTCATATTTATTCAAAGTCAGACCTTTTCATTTGGATTATATAATCTTTAACCCAATGCATCGACCACTGTGCATGGTTCGCCTGCTATCAGGAATCAGTAACAGTTTTCCGAAAAGATCTCAGCTACTTTTTTACCTCTTGGCTCCCTTGATGGTATCGGCAGGTAATTAATTTATAAAACAATTTCCCAAATGCAGCGCGCTGGGGGTGCGCATTTGATTCACGAAATTCCCTCCCTCATAGCCACGAATTCTCCGAAGGGAATTTGTGTTTTGTTAATTAGTCGAAAAATACACACAACCAGCGGAATTTTAATTCAGAAAACAACCTGGCCCATGCATAATGAAGGCTATTTGAATATTTTTGGTGAGATACCGATTTCGATTACGATTCCGTTTCGCTGCCTACACAATGTGTAACGCATTATGATAATTTCCAACTAACTAAGTTCAATTCAGCTTGTTTATCTGATTTTCCTCAAGTGGTTAGACCGCTTGAGTTGGCTTCTATTTTCTTTTCTAAACGTAGTTTTGCTTCTCTCTTACTGAATATTCATTTTGGAATTGAGACTGGGGGGTCGAGCATTTTGATTAGGATGTTATTCAATTAACGACATATTTCTGATATTATATTCTTGGACAAAATGTAAAAGGTATTTATATAACTTAACTAAACTATGAAAACTATCTCCCAAAGAGCCAGCAAGCCGCCACAGTGCACATAAATTTGTAAATCGATTTCAAAACCAACAAAACAAAGTTGCAGAAACGAAAAGCAAAGATCTAAAAAAAAGATATTAATACACCGAAATGATTTATGTGTCTGCTGCAGTGCCAGTTTGGCCTTGCCGAAACCCAAACCCAAACCCATTCTCGGACTAGCCACTATGGCTATGGCTATAGCGGTTGTTTCGCTCAGTTTTTGTTATCTCAGGAGGTTAATCTATGCCGGACTCTGGGACCTGGGAACAGGACCCGCCGAAGACCTGCCAGGCGCCTGCGCAACAGGTAAGGCTGGACTGGAACTGGGACGGGACTTCGTATTGCTCAAGTATCGATCTTCGGCAGCGGGCGTGTGCATGGCAAATGCTCTCTGATTTATCGATGTTCTCGAGCGAGGGAATATCTTTGGCTCTGCGTCAGCCTTGGTCACGTTCCTCTCCGCCGGGATGTCGTCGGTTCACTTCACAGGCCCCTGCCCCGATACCTGCTGCGTAAAAATAGCAAAGCCATATTGTGTCAGGGAAGTGGTGGGAGGCGATGGATGCCCGTCAGAGGGTAAAAAACTATGCTAGGCGGTGCCCGAAATCGGATAGTACTACAAAGGGACTCGAAGAAAGTGACAAAGTCAAAGCCAAGCCAAAAATTCCTCCCTATATTCTTCATTTCTAGGTGCAGTTGTCATCCAAATTAAAGAGCGTCAAACTTTTCTTATTAAAATCAATATTGTGGGTGCAAATAAAGGAGTTTTCCCAATATTTATTATAATAGAATCATTGCCAAAGAACTTTAATTTGAAGTAATTTATATCTTCAAGTTTTAGTATAAACTACTTGCTTACTTGCTCGGCTTCCCTTCCCAATGTCGTGTCCTGAAAATGCCACAATTTCGTATCTCAAACTGTTACACTTAACACTCAATCAACCGTCCATCGATCACATCAATCAAATGGAAACTCCAAACACAAATCGCAACAAAAGCTGGGTAAAGCACTAAAACCAAGTCAACATAGCCTCGATTTTCGCATGGCATTGGCCAGGCTAAGTCCAATTTAATACCAGCCCAGCCCCGGAATAAGACAGCCGGCGAAGGCAAGGACCGAACTAATCATGCCAGGCAACAAGGACATGAATGCACGAGCAGACAAACAAAAACTTGGACATAATAAATTGGAAAAATATAGAAAATTATGATGGAAAATTACGACTTAAGTTGGCGACGCTAACGTGAGCGAAAGTCATTTGTAAAGCGGGACCAGACGACGACAGAACTCGTAGGGGAACTGCTCAATGGTCACTTGCGGTCATTATGGTGCCAGCCGACCAGAGGGGTCATCGCATATTAATAACGGACACGACTCTATGTATATATATATATATACAACTTCTGGCTGCAGCCGCTGAAATGGCGCGCAATAAAATTGACACGCAAAGTGTGAATTTGTCACCACGGAAGAGCAAGGTCGGCGACACGGGTTTTAAGTGACAAGAAGGTCTCGGAAAGTCGGAAAAACAAAGTTGTTACAAATACACACTCACACCATTAAACTAAGGCCTTTTCAGTCTGCCTTCTATTTATATTATATTTAAATAATAATCAAAGGCAAAAAAAATGAAAAGATTAGTTCCTAAAATTAGACAAAAATGGGTATTTTGGAAAATAAAATAAGGAATATAATCAAGAAAAAAAAACAATAGAAAATAAAGCGAGCTTTCTCCATTTGTTTTCATATTTTAATTAAAGCTTCTACATATTTATTTAAATAATACCAACATTTTCACTGTGATCGGCAGTCCACGTAGTGCCGATGAGCACCGAGTGCCGTGGAATTGAAACCATTTATATCTTGAGCGATAATTTTCTTTGAAACTGTATATTTTTCAGCTTTGGTTTTTTTTTAATTCAGTAGAAGTGGGTGTGAATTCCCCAAATATTCTATTCTTTAAAACGACCACAATAAATACACCTCAATCCTTTCAATACAAAATTTCGTTCAAAAGATATACATACGAAAAGTAAATTACAAATTATTTAACTAGTTTTAGTTTTCGACACTATGCTAAATAAATAAATATTGAAAATATTTAGTATTGAAACTAAAGACCAGCATGACGAGAAACTTATTTATTAATTATTTGTAATTAATTTACTTCTTAATGTTACATTTCATCGTCAGAAACTTTTAATATACGAAATTTGTGAAATTTAAAGCGCCATCGCCACTTTTCTCTCACCTGGTTAAGAGGTATTTTGATTGAATATAAACCAGTGGTGGCCAGGCAATACATTGGCATCCTAAAATGAAATTTGTGTGAGTAAGAAATAGAGTAAAATGGCTAGATATGAAAACAAATAGCAAACATTTTTTGTAATATCAGATAAAAAAGAATTGGCTAAAATATTAATATGTTACTATAAAAAAAGTTAGATGTAAACACGGTACGGGAATGTGATCGCACTGATGCGTTGTTTACATAATAATAAATAATAATAATAAAATTAATTGACTGTCGAGTTAGGGCCTTGGGCATGACTTTATTTAAAAGTATAAGCTTCTCGTAGTACCTGTCGCTTCTATTTTCTTACATCACAACCCAAGGTATATTTCATAAATAAATGTAAAATGTTTACTTCCGGTACTCCTTGAGCCTAAACAATTTTGTCAAATTAGCTTGAGGAATATTCATGGATCGCCAAAATGCTAATCATATTGCACATTAACTTCCTGCCTATGAGAGCAAACATTTTTTTTCTGAGCTCCGTAATATGTGTGTGTGGAAACTTTCTAACTTTGGGCACAGACACTGCCGCGTGAAGCCAGACGCAAACACACACTCCCACATGCTTACCTCGGCAAATAGGAAAAACAAAATGGAAGGCTCCCCTTCCGCCTTGGTCCCGGCCATATCCTTTTGCTCTGGCTTTGCACACGAAATGGCAGAAACGGGATTTTCAAACATATCGCATATACAAAATGCAAACATGTCTGGCAAACACAAATCCCATAAATGTTTTGTGCCCCTCCATGGCAGGGAAGCGGGGCGCTGGGCGGGGGAGGAGTACGGTTAGTGATAAAAACTTGCAAAAAATATTTTCATATGTGAAAATGTGTAAAGTGTAAAAGTTGGTCGCTACCGTTCGTGAGTCCTGGCTGCTGCCGTTGGCTCCTGGCTCCTGGATAACTCTTCTTCGTTTTGTTGCCTTCTATTCCACTTTGTTTTCCGCTCCGTGTGTCCTGCCCCCCCAGTCCCTTCTTGGCCGCCTTTTTTGTCTGCTCTGTTTGCACTATGTGAGCATCAGGTGCTGTGGCAAAAGAAATTACAACAAATCCATTTGTAAAATTGCAAACCGAGACCGAGGCATCTCCTCCGCTTATCCAGTTGCCTTTGATGGCCTTTTCGGTCCTCGTTTTTGGCCAGTCAGCAGCGATGGGTTGTTTAACAGCAGGATTGCGATTAATATCGCCTAAACTATATGTTTTCGGAACATCAAGTATCTGTATTATGGAAATTCTCTTGTATGTTCTTTAATTTTAATTGGGTTACTATAAACCTTCTGCTTATAATTGGTAAATTTCGATACTGGTTGGTTACAACTTGCACTTAAAGAAGCCATCTCTTCGTACACTTTCCCACCTTTATTCCGAACTTCCCTTTTCAAGGCAACTCTACCCGGGACTCTCTCCTGTAACCAATTACAGGACCTGGTCCAGCTCTCTGCAGCTATGCCCTCTCCTGTCATTATGGACTCAAAAATCAAGATGGAAGCCACTCACTCGGTGCCTGTCATTTGCCTGGGCAAACATTCATCTTACTAAAGTTTGCACAGGCTCCTCCAGATCGCACCCCTCACAAAGCCTTTACGCCGAGAGTGTTCCCTTGGCCCGGGCCAAGCCCAGTGCCGAGACATTCATCAATTTGTTAGGGGGAAGCCGGCAAAAACACAAGCAAGCGGCTGCTCAGAAGCAGCATGAAGAAAAAAAGGCGAAAAATTGAAACGAACTATTTTGGGAGCTGGAGAGCTGCTCCGGCTGCAACTGCAGCCTGCACATAAATTTGGAAGAGTAAGTGCAGCCTCCCCATGCCCACTCCAGATGGCCACCCTCCCTGGCTCCTGGTCAGCAAACTACACACGTCAAATTTCAAACAAGTTCGGCTGCCGTAGGACATGCAACAAACGGCCAACTCCCAGACACAGGTAGCTGGAAAAACGGAAAAAAGTCTGGCAACGGAGTGAAGCCAGACTCCTGCGGAATTTGTAGCAGGAACAGGAGCGGGAGTGGGAGCAGGAGCAGGAGCAGCACACGGAGCAGGAGCCCCAGCACCTGGCATCTTTTTTGTCTGCGCTCCAGCCGCCTTCTATCTTATTTCATGGCAACAATGAAAATGGCCAACTGCTGAGGTTGAGGTAAAGGAATTTGCGAGCTCGGGTTTATGCATAGCTCAGGTGCAGGGCAGCAGCCGAGGCGCTGCTGATTTACTTCTGCCTTAAATAGCCGCCGGGAAGGTTTAAGGTCAACACAGAGAGTTGCTTGTTTAAAACTATAGTTTTGCCTGCCTTTAAGAGAAAAATGGAATTATGGGTTTGGCGCCTCGAGCCGAGAGGAAAATGAAATGATCTGTATGCCTTTGATGATTAAACGAAAACATAATTACCATTTAAGATTGTAGTCCGGCAGGGAGGAAATATCCCGAGATATCCTGAACTTACGTTAAGTTGTCTGTACTCTATGGTGTATTTCGAAAGTAAGGTCCTTGTTGCGGACAGATCCAACTCGTCTAGGCCCGACCCGGCCCATTGGTATTGTTGCTCTCGACAGAAACAATAACTGCAGCTGCTCATCACGGCCAACTTTTACTGCGCGCCGACTCGAGTTGCCCAAATCCTGTGCCACCTGTCGGTGGAGCCACCTCCACCTCTCCGCCTTGGCAGCCCACGTTAGTTTGGGGAATTGCAAATAAATATTTTAACTGCAGTTGCAGATTATTTTAGTGCTACGGCCAGCTCCACAAGTCGTAACAATGCGGAGCAGCCGCCACTGGGCCAGGCGGGGAGCAGCAACTCAGCTTAGATTTCTCCGGGGAGCTATGATAAAGTGCCCTCCGTAACGAAGACAAAACGTCCGGCAAACTTTCGGCGTGGAAGGTGGGAAGGTGGGAAGGCTTCCCGTTCTTTATTCAGGCTCTCGGACAATTTCAATTCACTCGACTACTTTCTGTTCAGGTTGTAGTTCCTCATGTAGATGCCGGCCAGCACCTCCTGGATGCGGCGCCGCCGCTTGTCCTGCATGAGCACCGAGACCAGGTGCTTGGGACTCATGCCGCGGGTGGTCTGGCGCTCGAGGGCCTCGATCTCGTCCTCAGTGACCAGGTCCTCGTCGCGGTCATCGTGAGCCATAGCAGGAGCGGAGTCAGCGGCCACCTCCACGGTGCCGTCCTCGGCGGCGTCGACCACATCGGAGTCGTCCTCGAACAGACTGCCGTCGGACAGATCGTCCAGGCTGAGGCCCTGGAGCAGATCGGCGATGGTGGGCACGAAGGCGCTGCGGCGGGAGCTGGTGGAGTTGGAGCTGTTGCTGCTGGAGGCCGGCAGGTAGATGCCCTGCATGTTGTTGGGATTGATGATCATGTAGGTGATTCCATTGCCGTTGGGTGTGTCCTGGTACTGGGGCATTCCGTACGGCGGTGGGCGCTGTGGCGGTGGTGGTGGTGGGTAGTGCGGGTAGTAGGAGTAGTAGGGGTCATGGTGGTGATGGTGGCGGTGCCTGTCCGACTCGTAGTCCGAGTCTTTGCTGGGCTGCTGCACTATGATGATGGGCTGGTTATTCCGGTGGCTTTCCTGGTTGTCGCCGCGCTTGAGATTCCACAGCAGGCGGGGCACGATCTTGGAGAAGGCTACAAGGAGTCGCAGAGGGTTATAGGAACCTCTTCTCTAAGAGTATCCTGGATCTAGCTAACTTACCATTCTCCTTTCTGGCCTTGGTGCCAGAACTCTGCTCGGCCGCTGCCAGAGCAAGGAGGGCTGCAAGGAAGACTAAGGTGCTGATGGTTCTCATGGCTTCTGAGACTGACTATGATCCAGCACTGAAGGTGTAATCGTTTTTATACTCATTCCCCATGATTTGTGCTGAAATTTTGCCACCTTTCAGCTGCCAGTTTCACAGATGATCCACTTAGCTTAGTGAGTACTCACACCTTATCCATATCGGCTCGTAAATCAGTTTCGGCCTGTCGCCCTCCATTCCATTTATGGCACTCGTAAAACTCGCCTCCCTTAAGGCATGGACTTAGGCCTCTTTAATGATCGATTTAGCACTGAGTAGTCTTCCACAGATTGCCCCCAGATATGCGTACTTTCAGCTGTGTGCGCTAATGTGTTTAGTTTATGGACTTCTTCTGTACACAGGTCGCCGGACGGCCCGATCGGATAATTTGCAGACTAACTCC